>JAOXNK010004133.1:0-11385 GCA_028566675.1 Hypoxylon intermedium | reverse complement strand
GTTGTAAACCTGGGGGTAATTTTTAATACAGGAAGATGTCTTTCGTAAGTGACAAGTCTACAGTCTTGGATAAGCGAATAAAACATCTGGTCTTGGAAATTATACACTATGTGTACCTTATTTCGACGGTGACACTGACGATATCCACCTAGGTAAGCATGGGGCAGAGCCCACAGCATTACCCTCAACGTCAACACTTCGACAGGATATCGTGCTTATACCCAAGGACCGTTTGCATGTTGCCATTCGATCGTACCCATTGAGTACCTAGGTAGGTAGTTATCTGTAGTATTCAGCCCATGCCCGCGGGTTCGGGCCGCCACTCCGGCACCTGTGCTGGTCCCCCCGCAGGAAGCTTGGAGTAATTAAGCACTCCCTATTCAGTCACAACTGGTCTCTCATCTTTCTATTAGGACTCGTACGATTATATCATGAGAATCATAAATGCTGTGAGTTCTGATGTTTAGACCAAGCTTGAAGACTAATGAATTTCATAGTCCTGATTATGCAACCAATTACAGGAGCGACTGAGTAAACTCGAGTACATAATATGTCGACTACGATCTGATAACCCCTGAAGCCATCCTGGTAGCACCACCCTGTAGCTAGCCTTAAGGGTTCACCAAGGTCTGCTGTGAATGGTGGATTAAAGTCGACAACACTCGGCCAAGTTGGGTAACGTCCCACGACGATGGACATGGATAGACCGAAACGGGCCTGCTTACCCAGACTTCATCCAGTTTTCCCCAGACTTCCCCAAACTTCCCCATCTTACCCCATCCTCATGATCATCATTGGCCCGCATCAACACATGAGGCGATGGAGAAGGTAATCCTTCTCTAGCCACATTTGTTACCCTAGACAATTAGCAAGGGGTATTTGAATACACGTTCCCCCATGTTCTCCCGAGCGAGCTCTAGATGCCTTCAGTGCACTCGTCCCAGGATTCACACCCACCACCTACCTAAACTGATAGCCCCCTCGAAACTTCGTCATGGCTACTCGAGTAAAGGTCGGTACCGCCCAGAAGGTGGCTGACCAAGAGGTGGAGGAGAAGCTAGGCCACACTGCCATTCTCGACGCGAAGCAGGCCACGGACGACGAACATGCGCAGACCCTTTTCCAGGGTCTGAGGGAAAACCGCAAGGCTGTCTTCTGGTCTATAGCGCTCTCTATGACCATTATTATGGAAGGGTAAGATATTACTACCCTAAGACATTGCTGAATCCGTGTGCTAAGTCTCGAAGCTATGATGGCATTCTCATTGGCAACTTCTTCGCTTACCCCGAGTTCCAGAAGAAATTTGGTAGATACTTCGGCGAAGAGCTCGGCTGGCAAGTGACGGGAGAATGGCAGACAGCCCTGAATATGGGAAGCACTGCTGGTGCCGTTGTCGGTACGCTAGAATCTATACCAGTTTGCGAAACTCAAAGCTAACTAGGAGTTAGGTGGTTTACTCAACGGCTACATGGCCTCTAGATTTGGTTATCGGCTGACCATGATACTATCTCTTGGAATACTCAATGCCTTCATCTTCGTCGTCTTCTTCGCCAGCGGCGCTCAAGTCCTTCTCGTCGGCCAAATTCTCTGTGGGTTGTCGTGGGGTGTTTTCGCAACGCTCGCCCCGGCCTATGCATCCGAGGTCTGCCCTACTAACTTGCGTGGCTACTTGACCACTTACGTCAATCTTTGCTGGGCTATTGGCCAACTACTTGCCACCGGCGTTCTGCGTGGCTGTCTTAGCATAGAAGGGGAAATGGGATATCGTATTCCATTTGCCATTCAATGGGTATGACCTTCCCCCTCTTGTGTCTGGTAGGACACTTATCTTGCGGATTCATGTGGGCTAATGTGAGGCAGCTGTGGCCCATACCTCTCATGGTCGTCTGTTTCCTAGCGCCAGAGAGTCCTTGGTGGCTCGTTCGCGTTGAGCGTCTCGAGGAAGCTAAACATTCAATAGTGAGACTGAGCGGTCGGAAGACCGAAGAACAAGTCAGCAATCAGCTTGCCATGATGGTTCACACCATTAGGATCGAGGCCGAAAGTACTAAGGGGGCTACATACCTAGACTGCTTTAAGGGCGACAACTTGCGACGCACAGAGATTGTCTGCGTCGCATTCATGGGACAGATCCTTTCTGGAAGTACTTTCGCCTATACACCAACTTACTTCTTCACCACCGCTGGCATGGATACTGCTCAGGCGTTCAATCTGTCTCTAGGGGCCAAGGGAATTGCTTTTATCGGAACAGTGCTGTAAGTAGAATGGTGTTATGTCGACTTGTAATGCTATTAGTCGTTTAACATTCTCAATAGGTCATGGTGGTTGATTACGTATTGGGGCCGACGTCCACTATATGTCGGAGGCATGGGAATACTGAGTCTAGTTCTTCTTCTCATTGGCATTTTGGACGTCTCTGCTGGGAAGCGAGGTCTCTGGCCATCAGGAGGTCTATGTGTTCTCTGGCTCTTTGTCTACTCCCTCACGGTTGGCCCTCTGGCTGTGAGTAACATCCGTACTACTTCCCGAGTAGAGAAGATATGCTGACAAAACCAACAGTTCAGTATTATTTCGGAGACATCGTCTGTCCGCCTGCGACCTCTGTCAGTCGTTCTATCTCGCACGTCATACCAGCTGGTCAACATCATTTCGCAATTCCTGCAGGCATACATGATGAATCCCACAGAGTGGAACCTACTGGGCAAGACGGGCTTCTTTTGGGGAGGGACCGCTTTTTGTGTTTTTGTATGGTCGTATTTCCGTTTGCCCGAAGTGAAGGATCGGACCTACGAGGAGATCGACATCCTATTCATGAATAAGGTCTCTGCGCGCAAGTTCTCCAAGACGCATGTCGACCCATACGCTGCTGCGGTGGCGGTACCTGAGGATGCGGTGGAGATCGAGCACAAGACGTCAGCAATATGAAAGTCAATTTCGAGCTGAAATGGATGGCAGGAGACATCTGTAAGAAACTCTTGATAGTTACTTCAAAGGGAAATTTCATGGTATGCTACTATTGAAGTATCAATTCATTTGATTCTCTATGAGGCAGTCACACGAACTTTCCTGTAGATGTAGTAAATGACCAGGGTTCAGCATGACGGATAGTCTTAGAGAAGAAAAAATATTCCTAGTCTAATCTGGTTAGCAAGTGGAGGCTAGGCTGCACGTCTTGTACATCTATTACCAAGAGGACTAAAGAGACTTTCCCCTTTGCCAGAGTTAGCCAACATGGTCGGTCAAGGCGGCATCCGCATCGATAGTCAACGCCGTCCCGTTGATGTAAGTCGCAGAACGACTGCAGAGGAACACGATGTAATCGGCTACTTCGTCGATTCTAGCTGCTGTGTGGAAGGATGAAACAGCCTTGATCATGTGTCCGAGTTGTGGCTTACGTTCAAGAACGGCTTGCATCATTGGGATGTATACATATGACAGAGACAGTGTTGGCACGGACTTGGGCTTCCTCAAAATCGAGCGCTACTCTATTCAGCTTATGATACAGGAAGAAGTAGGGAGTGACTGCATGTTTCGATGTATTATACGATAGCATACCTACTCAACACGCCAATATGGGAGCTAAAGGAACCTGGGTTGATGATCAACCCAGACTCCCGATGCTATGGCAACTAATGTGGCTCAATGGTCCCTGCTCAACCATTGCCTTAGCCACCGCACGCATGCATATAATAGTCCCTTTAACATTGATGTCTAGGATCTTGGTAAAGATGTCGGTCTTCAGGTCATTGGGTGATAGCGAGAGAGATTCTTCGTTAGGTATCTATAAGAGGTTAGCTACATAGCCTCTCTTTGAATGTCAAACCACCAGTCCATTCACATATAGCGGAAACCTTCGGTAGTTTTATCAAGTTGTAAAGAAATAGACGAAGAAGCGTCTGCAACAGGGGAAAATGGATTCCAAGGATATTGAGAGTTAAAACGAGACCCAGACCACCTTCACTCAGCGCGGCGCCTAGTATTCCAGCCTCTTCAAGCAAGTACGTAATCTTTGGCCTGCTAACCAGGAGTGTTTGACGCAAGAGAGTTATCTTCTGGGTGCCTACGTTTCCAAAAGCCGTAGTTTCTTCCACTGGCTTACACTGCAAACCAATCATACATGGCTCGTTGCGTTTGCCCGTGGCTCCGAAGGTAGATAATTGTCTGACCAATAGTTGTCTGTCCTTGGGTAACTCTTGAGTGAGTATTCGTCGGTCCTAATGATGCCTCGAGGATTGTTCGAATACAGCTCTATATCTGTGGTAGATCCGGGTTTATTGCCTCCCTGGATATGAGTAGATGCAGGTGTCCATTTGTGAGACTGATCAGTCGCATTCAGGGCTCTTCGTGAAGTCCGACTGTTTATGTAGGATGTCATTTTGTCTTTCACAAGACCGAAAAATGGGCCTATAACGGGCAAGCTTGCACAAATTAAGCTGACGGCAGCCTCGATAGCAGTCCATAGATAGATGTCGGCAGTAACCCATGTTGTGTCTGCGTCAAGTGCAACAGCAGATAATGCACGAGTTAAACGTACGATACCGGCGGCAATAGCACTAAGACCATTAGTATTCACCAAGTAACCCACAGGACATATATAGCTGCTCACAATGCTCCGGTCATAAACACTAGAATTAGAGCCACTTTGTGAGATTTCTTCAACTTTAGTTGCCACAGCATGGCGATGGGTAAAGCAAATATGAAAATGTCTCCAGCTGTATTCAAGGCGCTCCCAGAAATCACGAGAGGGGGGTTGTCTACTCCACATGACCCCTGAGGTCGCGGATTTAGGGAAGGGTCATACTGCTCCCAAAAGAAAGCGGGTGGGAAACTATTCCTTGTCAGTGACAATGTCCAATACTGGTTCGTGGGCATGAATACCATTGAAATAGTCCTGCTAATCCACATCCAATAGACCATCCAGTAACATAAATTGCCATGCCATATACCGAGTATCGGAACCATGGGATGTTCAATGTGAAAACTCGCTTGTAAAAAGCAAGGATAGACATTTTAATAAACCAGTGGACAATCACGTAAATGAGCGCATTGAAAAGTCCAATCTATGTCCACGATTAGATACATGGTTCTAAAGCAACGGCGTTTACTTACCTGGATGATTTTCCAGGCTTTGGTTGGATCAGCAGCCCAGATGTGTCTTCCCATGCCGTAGGGAACAGCTTTTCATTGTCCAACAGTCAGTAGCGTTCTTCGAGTTGGGTATGTTGAACGAATACATACAAATGATGCATGTCACACAGAAAAGAATCAGAAAAACCTGTCATGTTCGTCAACATCATTTCCTCAATGGCACAAATCTTGAGGCCACACACAAGTGCTCCGACAGATAACCAATCATCCAACCCAAACTTCATCCGGCGACTGGCCCTTGCAGCGAAGCGGAGTGCGACCACTATTGTTGACAAACCAATAAAAAAGGAGACAACAGCAGTTACGGTTGGACCTCTGTCTTCGTCGATACGGGCGATCTGATCGGGTGTCAATGGTGGGGGCGAAGGCGTCGCCATTGTGAGTCAAGTCAACGGCAATCTGAGAAGAACGAAGGAGGTTGGATGAACGGCCGAATCTATGAAAATGCTGTCAACGCCTGTTTTGCAGATGGAGTGATCAGGCACTAAATGAAACTCCCACCTGGATGAGGCATTCTGCCAGCCCCGTCCCGTCACGTCTTTCTTATCCATATTTTTCATCCAAAATCTGGGATGGTTGACAGCCAACCATCAATACGTCGTGTTAGCTGACCCTACTCTGGTTGTCCTTCGCATATCCATGTAGCATAGCAAGATTGTTGTAGAGAAACGTGGAGGATTCAACGTATGCAAGTAGCGGTTTCCTGCACTAACATTACTTCGGAGGTTGCAATTGCTCAGGTCTTCGAATCACCAACAACTACATCACGCTGCCATGATACTTGAAAGGTCGAGGATTGTGTCACCAACCTCATTTGGGGGATCCTCGCGAAACTAACTTGCTTGCACAAGTTGCAAAACCAACAAGTCTTACGTGGTCATCTCCAAAAGGCAACGGACTCGAAGGGGCTACAATGACTGGTCCTCCGTACCCATGACGCTCTTGGGGACAGCAAAATGAAACATAGAATGAGGCCGAAGTGTCACGGATGTAACCTTATACTCTTCCCGGCAAGCAACAGACAGTTCCGTCATACAGTACAGCTCAGCCCAGCGCTGGTTCGGTTATGCACGTCAACTACTATAATGGGTATGCTAGTTTGGTTGTTGGTGATGATGACGAAAGAATGGGACGATGTCACATGCAAAAAGGAGGTTGTGATTTACATACAGAGCCTCAGATAGCATCAAGCATTTGGCAGTAGATTAGATGCACGTTGAAGAAAGCGGATTCGGTTCCGCCAAACTTAGTATGTGGTGACGGAACGTTGTCGAATTCAAACCAACTCAAGTTGAAATCAAATTGGAATAAAACGATTCGCTGAAGTATGCAGTTGGTAACTCGGCGCTTATGCAATGGATGTCTGAATCCTTGAACCATGTGGCGGCTCGGTCGCCAATATTACTACGCAATGGCGTAACGACGTAATGGTAATGTGATAGATATAGTCCTTGTAGAAACAAGGGTTCAATGACTTTCTTAAAACCAACTACAGGACGATTTGGGGGTCAACGTAGTGGTAGGGAAATGTGTTGGTGCATGCCGTTTACGAATCAAACATATACACAGTAACGGGTTGGGAAAGGCTGAGTTGTGTTACATTTGATGTTCTCCAATGAAACAAGTACAGTTGCATTCACGAGCATGGATTCGGCACACTGGTAATCTCTCAAACTGCCGGTCGTAGCATCTTACGAACGCGTCTGTCAGGACAATGCCTAGGCGTGGTGCCGCCATGTAACCGACGTACCCGAGCCTCGCAGTTTATATGCTGTTTAAAGCTGAACAATGAGCCCATCTTCACTTGTAAGATACCTGCATACACAGCTTCAACCATCAACCGGCCAGCTTCATATACCTAGTTCGAAAAATCGCTGGAATACTTCAGTATGACGACAAAGCCTTCCTCGGCACCATGGGCGGATGAACCGTTCCACCTGATTACTACCCCTTCGACACGTCTGAATGTACGTTCTGCGGACAGAGCAGTTCAAATGGAACAGTACAGCTAACTGTTATACAGGACTCCCATTCCTACGTCTACGTTTCGTCTGAAATGGCACATGCACACAACGTCCTCATTCGAGGGCTAAATTCCATCATTCAGCAAGCGCCATACGTAGCCATCTCCACAGATAAGAATTATAGCGCACGGGATGCGAAGGACTTACTCTCCTTCGTCCAGTCATGGACCAAGATGGTTAATCATCATCACTGGGTCGAAGAGTCGTTTATATTCCCAGAACTCGAGAAGTTCAGCGGCAAGCCTGGTATGATGAGCGAGCCTCAACACCAACACGAGTTATTCCATGGTGGCATGGAAAGACTGTTGGCATATTCTTCGACTACCAAGCCCGAAGAGTACCGGTGGGAAGGATCGAGTGGCATGAAAGAAATCATAGATTCGTTTAGTAAACACTTGACGGACCACCTCTACGCAGAGATTGACGTGTTCTTGGCAATGAAGGACCTGGAGAGTACGGGTTTGAGAAAGACCTGGGACCAGGCCGAAGCAATCGCGAAGCAATCGGGAAACATCAGGATGTTGGTGAGTTCCCTAATTCCATAACCTGGTCAGGACCCGAACTGACTCATAACAGTACGACGTCTTTCCTTGTGTCATTGGTTGTGCGGACAAGACCTATGAATCTGGCCATCCATTCCCCCCACTGCCTCGGATTGTGCTGTACCTGGTCAAGTACTGGTTCGCTGCTGGTAACGGAGCCTGGAGGTTTAATCCATGTGATTGGTGGGGTCGGCCCCAGCCTTTGGCCTTCGTCCCAGGGAATAAGCGCTAGGTACCTACCTAGGTAGCTGCAAGCACAAGCATGGAGAGAAGTTGTCCAGTTGTTGGTACTATTTAAGGTCTAATTTGGGATTCCGGGTGGTTGCTTTGATGGTAGTGTTGGTGACGAAGGGGTAATAGAAATCGTACCATTTGCTCTTTACTCGCGCAAAGCTTTAACTTCTCCAATCTGTTGCTGCATGTGACAATCGCGTGCAGGTAAGTATTCAGATGCATGATGTTAGCCCGCATCGTACTGCCCCTTAAGGCGCTACACAGTGCACACGTACAGGTACCCGAGGCGCTGGGTCTCAGCTTTCAACCCCGCAATCCCGTCGGGTAGGTACCAACACCCTCCACAACGGGACGGGTCCTCGGGAGCTTATCTTAGGGTATCCTGTCAGTCGGGCCGATATAGTGAAGCACAGCAACGACGTCCGAGAAATAGCAGAAGCAGCCTTTCGATGTTGGAGGAATCGGTTGGAGTGAGTGAGTTGGAGTGAGTTGGAGTGAGTTGATGTGACAACATGGGCAATGGGCATCATTGGCTGCCATATCGCTCGACAGGCCAAAGACGGTATGGCCGATGAAGCCTCATCCTCGATCTGGCATATCGCCGACTATGTACCAAACACCTCACGGGTTCGCGTACGAATCTGAGCAAACCTAACCCCCAACAAAACTATGAGTTACTGACCCCTCGCCCCCCCGAGTTTATGGTAGAAGTATCTAGACTGCTGCGACGTGATCGACAAGCTGTCAAAAGCCTTGTCCATCTATTTAGGTAGGTGGCAATACTGAATCATGACATAGAGGTTGCGATTTGGGCTTAAACCGACCTCACGGAAATGCCTGTGCAGTTGGAACGCTAGCAGATACCGTAAATGAATGGATGCATGTAATATTGAATCTGTTGAGCCGCTTGGGGTGCCTTCATAGGTACATGAGGTACCTCCTATGAAATAGCAGCGAACAGACACCCGCCCCTTCCCCGCATTACCATCGGATGACCAGACAAAACATAAGAAATCCTTCAATGTAACACGGTTCAAAGCTCCAATCTCTCTTGCCGATCTCCTGCACGACGGCCTACAAGGCTGAGTCTCACGCCCCTGCTCTTGGGGTCTGGTGCTGTTAGTAGTGATTCGCGACATACAGCCACGTCTTGCTCTCAACTTGTGTTCACAAGCTGGAACTCGAACCGCTGAACAAGGGTAGCTAGGGTTGCTTGGACAAGCTGTGTGGCAAACCTGACTCAACGAGTTAGACAGGTAGGCATGTCGGGTAGAAAGGGGGGTACCTACTCTTTCCCTGGACAACCTCGCCCCCCCTTTCCAAACACGACGAAATATCTTCTTTCGTCGATCTTGGCTGCATCGTCTAACCATCTCTCAGGTTTGAACTTGAGAGGTTCGGGGAAGACTTCTGGGTCAAAGAGGAGGTTGCGATGATTGACAGATATGGCTGTCTGTATACCGTCAGTGGTTATCATTATTGAACGTTGAGGTCCCATACATGAGCGGGTATTCTCCAGTCTTGGTATTCAATATCCTCGTGGCAAATCAGGGGGAGTCGAGATCCCACTGGAAATGCAATACGAAGGATCTCCTTGGTAACCGCGCGCTTCAGTATGTTAGCAAGTAATGAAATACAATTCCATGTTGATGAACCTACTAGATAAGGTAGTGAACTCAGCATTCTCAAGTTGAAATCGCTTGTGAGGCTAGGGTTGGCTTGATCTAGCTCTTTCCGTAGGGTCTGTAGTACGTGTGGATTTGAATGTAGATAATACATTCCAAGCATCATCGTACGCCCTGGTGTAAAAGAGGCCATGAACATTTCCACACCTTCTTGCGACATCCTGGATGCACTCTTCTCTTCACTCGGACAGGTACTCCTCGCGAGGACAGAAAATAAGGTTTCCGGGTGCGCATTTCTGCCCGACCCAATCTCCTTTTCACCATCAACACGGGGCTCATCGTTCGTCATAAATCGTTCGGCCGCTTGTAAAATCATCTAAAATTGGGTTTAGCTAATCGTCGAAGACTGCACGACCTGCACGTACAGTGTGAGTATCAAATACTCTTGCAATATGCTTAGAAAGACGCCGGAGAATGGTATGCGGAATCTTCCTAGCAAAGCTCATAACCGATGGAAATACTCGATAAAAGGGCGCATTCGTTACCAATATTTCGACGGTCTCATTGCATTCTTCCGCAAAGGAGAGATTGTCTAGGAGATCTAAGGAAGCGCCAAACGCCCATGTGTAGAAACTGTCGAAAGCAATGGCCGCAAAATAGACTCGAATATTCGGGGCGTCCCGTCTCTGAGACCAAAGAAGGTCGCAAAGGCGGTTTATCTTATCAGTCAGCAACGTCTCGCAGGCCGCTACGTTCGTTGGAGAGAAAAATGGGCTATACGCCATTCTTCTATTCCGATGAAGGTAGTGGTCGACCGTGCTGAATGAGCCCTTCGTCGTCCCAAGAGCCGCTGAGAAGTTGGGATGCCTGTCTCGGATTGCTGGTTGAGGTGCATAGAGTCTGTCGTGGAACTGTGCATCGTTGACCGAGATTTCGTCAGGATTGATCCGGACGATTGGGCCATATTTCGCGTGCAGCTCCCTGATCTTACAGGCATACTGGCTGCCTCCTTTATGTATGAGTTCATAGTAAGCTTCGTACCAATGAGTTGCTGCTGCCAAACGAGGCCCAGGGAATTTCGCTAGGGGGTGGAGCATAAGTCGATAGACCGTCAAACCAAGGTGTATGGAAATGCCAACAATCACAAGTAGCCAGAGGGATAGTCCTCCATAATCGCAAAGTAAGGCCATAGCTGTAATTCTAGTCGTCGATATATTAGCTTTGGCTTGAAATATGAAGACTAGCTTCCTGAAGTATGTTGCTCCTCCTCCTGTGCCCACCCCTACTGAAGCCTTATATCAGAGTGCTCATGAATCAAGCAGAGCTTGTCCAATAACGCCGTTGAACTCTACAGCGATGATGTAACCATCATGCCAACTACCTAGGTATACAATCTATGATAATGACATGGTAGGAGATCTGTGATGTTGGAGCCCTAGTACATATGAGAATGAATACATAGGTCCAACTTCAGATAAATCCCTGTTGAGGCCAGAGTAGATAAGAATGTGCAGGTCCAATGACGATGACTTGGGGCATTGGCACACTAGTCGCACCATGTGCCTAAGAATAACAAGTACCAAGTCTAACACGACCGTTACATTGGAGCAAACCAACACATCTCGGCGATCGTCCAAAGAAGGCGTTGATGGCTAGCAGATTCATGCTGCATGGAGGCACGTTTGTACGTACGTGTGACCAACTCAATGTACGGTCGTGGGACATGCCACCTGAGCGATTGCCCACAACCCCCCCCCCCCCCCCCCCCCCCACCACGACCCCCACACCCACGTTACCAACCAGACCGCTGGG
>JAOXNK010004113.1:0-11396 GCA_028566675.1 Hypoxylon intermedium | reverse complement strand
CCCCACGCCGACTGCGATAGGTTTGCAGATCCAATGTACAGGTAGTAAGGGGGAGCGGCGGCATCGCACGGATTGTATGCCAGGATCAGCTTCTGATGGAAGAGCCGACCATCATCTTTGGATTTGTAGTGATGAAATAGGCCCTTGATCGAATCTGATGCCTCGTCCCACGGGCGGACATGGCACCCAATGGCGTGCTGTGTTGATATGTGCGCATTCTGAACATCCTCGATAGTCGGGTAAAACAGCTTCATCTTGGGCACTGCCGACTCGTCGCTGGCGACTTTGATGGCCCGCTTCCCCCAAAAGCAGTCATTAAAGCCATTCAACCACTTCGCCGATAGGTTTCCCAGGCTTGCTGCACATACTTCAAGGCCTAGTTCCTCGGGACTCTTCGTTAGCATTCTCAAATTGAGGTCAATGAGCACTCGTCGAATTTTGAGCAGACCAAAGCATTCGGCTCTTCCTCCCGAGTGCGTTCCCGGGCGTGAAGTAGCTAGATGTACTTTGACGGCCGAGAAGTTGTGCTTCGATTCGATCGTGGCCCGGAATTCTCCGGGTACATTAAGGCCCTGCAAGTGGCGGAACAAGTCATCCTCAAAGTCTGTTGAGTTCCAAGGTCCCATAGGCTCCTTTGGTACATCGTGGATATACCAGTGGTTATCTCTCATCTCTGTGTCGATACTCATCATGTTGCATGAGGTGATAACAATTCGGAGGAACGTGGGATATACCAGGAGAAGAAGGTTGGAATGTGCACATCCGGGTGCCCAGGCGTAGAAGGTAGTCAAGTTTCTACCGTACTTTTGCTTATGGAGTCGGTCGGCCTCGGGTCCGACGTGGACCAGTTGCTTCTGGGTTAATCTCTTCATGCTGGTTATGCCAAGCCGGCGGCGGGCGGCCCACATCATGGCATCCTCATTCACATCTCGGCCGATGTAAATCTTGACGAATTAGTATTGGCGGTTTGCGTGATCTGGACCAGGGTAAGAAATGACACTTACCGGTGGCGCATCCGGGGAATCTGAGAGGGGCAGGTGCGCAAATAATTCCTCTTCAGCGATCTGGTGGGAGAAAATGCAAGCCGATACTAGGTGATCTTTATGTATGATATCGCTTAGATTAACACAATTCTTAGCATGCTCTCTGCCGGGGGTTCGAGTCATGCGGAGGCCGCCGTTTGGATAGGCCATCCTGACGGGTTTGGAAGCTAGTTGAGGCGGATTAGCTAGGGACGAGATGGGGGCGTGGACGTTCTAACATGACTTCTTAGTGGTAGTGCTAGGTTGCGGCGTAGAGACGTCTGTAGCTCGAGTAGTGCTTTTGGTGCCATCTCTGGGGAGATCCTCCTCGGCCTTACGCTTTAGTGTTGTGGTCTTCTGTCCGATTTGCTTTGTGGCACTAGACAAGCTGGCGGTGTCGCCATGGGGCTCCGGAGCAGCGTGAGAACTTGATCCGTTGGCTGGGCTGGACACAGGAATGGCCTCTCGAGGCTGGTGGTTTTCCTCAGACATCTTGGTTGGATCGAGATGTAGCTAGAGATTGCCTTGTGCTTTACAAATGAAACGAAAGGTCGAGATATTTGCGCGCTGGTTTCTTGATTGTCGAGAAGTTGAATATGTGTAGGTGAAGAGATGACTGTACGAGTTGCGGTGTGTTGAAAGCTGGGGAATAATTGGCTGAATCAGAGTGGGAGTGGGAAGAGGAAGAGGAAAAGGAAGAGGGTTATTATTTGCAGGTGTCTTGCGATGAAAGGTGCAAAAGACCCTCGACACTTACATAGGTACTTATCTACACATGCCTACCATGTACATATGTAGGTACCTACCTACCTAGGTGTATATCCACACTGCATTGCGGTTGCTACATTCTAATCCTGTATAAGAGGAAGCTACTACTCTGGTGATATACCATGATACCTGAATCGGTGGTCATGTGACTCACCAACATATTCTTTAGACAAAGGTTAACCGGGTGCTGCTACCATCACCAACTTATATCCATCTCCAATAACCTAGGTTCAAGTTTCATCGTCGTGAGATCTTGGCAGCCGAATGTTACTTGTGCAGTACAACTGATCACTTCCTTTCGGTACAGAGGTAAAGCCACCTACTGCTCCCCGGGCCATTTCCGGGACCGGTCCGTGGTGGGGCCGGCACGGGGCTGGCATTCGTACTCCCGGAACCCGGATCTAGCGGCTGAGCTAGGCTGGGCCCGGTCATGCTCAAACAACTGCCGCTGCGCCTCTACCAGTCGCGACGACAACCTTTGCATACATGTGTATGCGAACGACGGGGAACAAAGTACCCTATTAGTCTATATTACAGCCCTGCACTTTCTGGTCTATCTAGTGGAAATCACGTCTCAAGGGTACAGATCATTGCCGCAGACAGTCATATTACGCCCCAAACAGCCACGGTGCATCTAGTAGATCTTACAGATATGCATCGCAGCCCAGAAGACCGACTAGGCTAGAATTGCAACGACCCCCTTCTAGGACCTTCACTGATTATCTCAACGTCACTGCCCTGGCCCACGGCTGCAGTGCTAGAAACATCAGGATCAATCAGCTGCAAAACTTTGGGCAAGCAATCAAAAATGCAGTACGCGTTGGCCTTGTCGATGACCTCCTTCATCCCCTGAACCCATGCACCGTCACGCAAGAGCTTCAGCTTGCGCCGTTGTCCTGCTGTCAGCTTTTCCGTTGCCCAGACCATATTGGTATCGTATTGGTACGCGCAATTGCGGACCTCGGATCCCACGCGAGATCCTTCGGTGTCCAGCACGGCCCTTATGATCTCCCGCATGACAGTGAGGATATGCAGGCGGTTGCCGAACGATCGGTACTTATCCATGAACCCACAGAGCTTCACCAGCAGTGCCTCGATTCTAGTGGACACGTCGAGGCCGGCGGTGCTCTCACGCGCGCCCGAATAGTTGTCGTATTTTCCATACCAGCCAAGATCCTTTTCGACTCTCTCGAGGAGATTTCGATAATCAACTGGCTTCTCCTTTGGCTCCGGCTCGTCCTCCGAGGCTAACGCTACCACCGCCAGAGCGTGCTGCAGATGCATCGAAGGAGGAAGCTTGTGGCTGTGGCTGTGGCTGTCCAAGCTGAGCTGCCGACATGGGCGGCCTAGGACACTGTGGTATTGTGCGTGGGCTCTTGATAGAGCGTAAAGGTACCTCGTACTCTTCGCCGGTAGCGGATTGACAGCGGATCATGGGATTCGAGGTGCTGCTTGAGCGTCTCCGGCGCTTGGATCCCGTCTGGAATTGGACGTCGAGCACATGTTGTTGGACCGATCCTACTGGGGCTTGAGTTCGGTCCGTTTCATTCGATTGAGCTCGAGTTGCGGTGGGCAAATGGTGGACTGGCGCCGAGTTATCTGGCATATACCGTGCAGCTGCAGCTTGAGGGACCAGGGGCTGTGCATACTGGAGTGGTTGAGGTTGCAAATTAGCAAAGGGCACCGGGGCCATTTGACCTTGGGGCGTAGGTATTTGCATTTGCTGTGGACCATACGGCGTAGGTATAGATGCAAGACACCGCTGATAGAGCTGGTCGATGCCGTAGTTGGTATACGGATCCCTCAACGCAGCATTGGCAATGAGATGGATGAGCTCCATAGGACACCCTCGATTCTGATCGATAGTGGCGAGTTTGTGGTATACATTCTCGGTGTAGGCATTCTCTTGGTACATGCCGCCCTGAAAGGTGGGATGCCCGGGCGCAGTAGGGTTAGCCGTTGCCGCCATGGGAGTGCGGTTTGAAAGTGAACGTGGTAATATGATAGGCATCAAGTTGAACGATACAACCGTGATTTGACGATGAATAATATGGTGATGTAGGGAAGAGTCCGCGTTTCAAATAAGAATAAGATAAAAGATGACGATGAGGTAGACGCGTCAGACGCGTCGGGAGCTTCACAAATTTATGGATCCCACCCGTAGTACGTACCTTACTAGTCTGACTAGTGTAGGTATCGTCGTCCACATTACAGTCAGCAGTCTTGGCACTGCTCTTTATCATAAATAAACTCATTAAAAAAATAGAAAGAGTTAGTTAAGGGAAAATCACTTGTCGATTTGACAGGAATTGAATCCTGACCGAGAGGGCTTTTGGTAATATCGTGCGTGGCTCAAAAGGTTCTAAAGATTTAAGCAATGGAACATATCATATGCAAGATGCCTTCCTGCCAAACCAATACGAAAACTTAGGAATAAAAATGATGCATTTATAAAGCAGTGCTCTACGGGTAGATTGATATATACTGTCAAGTCATCGATGTTGGTACCGTCACAGTTGCGATTTATTCAAAAGGTGTTGTTTTGAAGAGGGATGCCAAGACTGTGCCATTCTGTCCTTTTTCAGATGGTGCTACCCTGGTCAGCCTGGTGTACCCTGGTGTACCCTGTGCATTTACACTAATTTAGCCGCGGAACGATTGGAGTAGGAAGGGATATACATATCACGTTCACGCCTCACTTAATCCAGTACTTTTCATGAGATTGACCGATCGAACAACCTACGATGACGCGACCCAGGCTTTGAGAGGATTCTTACCAATCACCATTTAAGATGGGAGACAATTCGCAATTCAAGTGGTTGTGCAGCTACCAAAACGTGGACACTGGTTACCTCGACGAAGAGATTGTCCAGGGAAGCAGCATAAAGAAGAGAGACCAGAGTCTATTTCAGATCACAGTCCCGGAGAGGAACAAACAATGAGACGCGGGCTGTAGCGACGATACGCCCCAGCACCACCAACAGCATCCTTCATTGGCATCGCTGTGGCGCCGGGCGTGAGCGCTATCTTTGGCGGCAGGCAGCTTGATGGACAACCTTGGCCGCCACAAGCCATTGATCGAATAGATATGATCGTGTGCACGCGCGATACGACATTGGTGGTGGAGACATGCACGCCTCCGTCTTCATCTTTCTGGTCGCCATCGTCTTCTCGTTCGCCTCCGCGCCGTCACAGCGGCCACACCTTCGAAAAGATGAATAGCAGAACACGCGCGTAACACCAGTGGTCTGCACAGTGAGCCGTCAACATAGCCGCGGACATGACGAAGAAGAGGATTTATTAGGCTAGCCTCTGTCTCGTAGGAGAATGATAACTGAGTGCAAATACAGGTTACTTTCGATTCGAACAGGATATATTAATGTCACAGTATCATCATTACATGTGGAGGTCGTTACTGCTGATAAAGTATACACGCCGCTATTCTTCCGTCTATTGCCTCCAAACCCGTCCCGGCCCCTCTCATATTATACCCAGGGCCGCCAGAGCATCTGCTAACGGTTCCTCCACAATGCAGCCACTGTCGTATTGCACGGGGTTTACGGCATTCGGCCCTGTCTTATTGTCGTAAGCCAGCCGCAGCAGGGTCGACTGGAGAGGATCGTATTTCGACAGGCCATAGCTACAAGATTGGTTGGAAAGTCAGCCTCTGCATCACAATCTCGATTTTCCTCGCTGACTTACTTGGTGAGCCCATTAGTGGGATCCTTGGCGAAGGCTGCCCACATACCGCGCATATACGTCGCGATCTGCTCCTGCGCCTCGGTGCGGCCCAGCACATTCTGGATATCGAGATCAGTTCCGAATATGGTTGGCGTCTCGGCGCCGTGCCATGCCCCCGAATTCGGCACCGTGCTGATCTCGAGGTTGGGGAAGTTGCCAAAGTAGCGGTACCGCCATGTCGGCACGTCGTTGTAGACGGACGCCAGCGCGCGCTCCGAGATGCTGCACGTGTACAGCGACGTCTGCAGGAAATCCCACTCGGCCTCCGGATACGACACATTCTGCAGGCCAAAGATTACCTTGAACAGCCCAACCTCGTTGTCGTTCGAGCCGATTAGGAGGGGCCGCTTGGTTAAATTGCCTGTCACCGACCGGCTCGCGTAGTCCGAGAAGACGACAATATCGTCAACCGACGTGCCGAACCCGCCGCTAACGCTGCTGAGCCCGGACTTGGACCCGATACCATTCTGGATAGTCTGCCAGTCGAGGCCCATCATGCAGCTAGAGACGGCGCTAGTGTCCGAGCTGGCGTCGCCGCACCCTAACGTGTCTGTCAAGTCGTACCACACCTGCGCCGCCGTCTCCGCGCTTGCCGGCGTGCCCGGTGAGAACACGGTGCCCGACTCGGCGATGAAGCCCGCCACAATGGGATCCTCGGTCCAAGCGTACGAAAAGTAGTCGACTGAGCTGCCGCCTGCCGACTGCCCGAAGAGCGTAATTCGTTCCGGGTCGCCGCCGAACGCAGCGATGTTGTCACGGACCCATTCCACAGCCAGACGCTGATCGAGGAGACCCAAGTTGGTTCTGGCGGCTGGATTACCAGGGAAACCGAAGACGCCTAAACGGTAGCTTGGCAGGGGTTAATCGAGAGGGCCGCCGCAGGATGACGGCGGGACATGGTGCTTACTTGGCGCTCACCACAACGACATCTTCCAAATCAGCGATGTGCTTGCCATTGTACCCTTTGTTATCTGTCGTGCCGCTAGTAAAGCTGCCTCCATAGATCCAGAAAAGCACAGCCTTCTTCTTCTCGCCACTCTGCGGCTTCGTCCAGACATTGAGGGTGAGGCAGTCTTCGCTGTAGGTGACGTCTGCCTGGGATAATAAGGACATCATAACCTGGACACCCTGCGATGTTATCTGCATGTCTGGAGAGGACCGAAGTTGACTAGTCGACTTGATGTTAGGCGTGGCGGGGCAGGTATTCCCCTACAATACTTGATAAGCATGAGAGCATGAGAGCATGATGAAAGAACTGCGAGATCCTCCAAGTTGTCAGACTTACAAACGCTGTAGCATTGATGGACGACGACCCGCTGAATCGCTCTGGGGGAGCCCATCGTAGGCTTCCTACAGGGGGCTGGGCGTACGGAATTCCCAGATATTCGGAAACCCCATCGGTGCCATTGGCGATCTGGCCCTCGACGGTACCACTAGTGGTGTTGACAGACGCGGCAGTCGCTGCTGATCCAGTTGCTGCGTATCCAAGAGCGATTACTATGGGCAACAGGCCGACAAAGGCATATTTTGCCATGGCGATGCGCTTCTGAGCCTTTTGATTCCGAGCTCTCGACGGGGACGATCGTAGATTCGTGCTTGACTTTTCAGCCTCGGAGTCAGCCATCTTCAACGGCTATGGCACGCTATTTAATACGCCAGCAGCGATGGTCTCCCTCGACATCAAGACATCAATGGTCAGTCGTCCCAGAAGCCCGGGACTTGGTGCCTGTGGAGACCATGTACGGGCCGACGGGGTGCATCACGCGGCATGGATTAGGGGTAGAGTAGATCCTAGCACATTTCCAGCAAATTCCCACCCGTAAGATTATATCATAAGCACTAGCTACGGCCACGCGTTCGCATCGTCATTGGCCCCTTTACCATTTACCAAAGTAGCGGTCAAATACGGATCCGTGGTTCGTCGATAGCTCCTAGCCAGACGAGGATATCCGCAACGTCCTAACTCCGTAGATGCGGCTTTGGTTAACCGAACCCCATACTCCATATAATAAGATAACAAGACTGCCCAGGTAGCCCTACGACAGGACCCCCTGTTCCTCCGAAGCGAGCTCGCCCTTTCATAAGACTGCCATCTGCTAATAGCTACGGTACTAATCTCAACGCAAGAGCTCCGGACAGTATCAATGACCCGAGCCGTGATGCGTAGCTGCCTGTCGCCAGGGTGTCGGGCGAAGTTCGTATAGGTGGACTTGATAGCGAAACATTCCCTTGTTCAGCAAGCCTATAACAATACATATTACTGACCTCGCAGCCTCGTCGCATTAGCACCGCCACGCGATCCTCGGTTGTGTTGCACTCGGGCTCGCTCACGGGCCTCCGGCTCTCTCGGTTCTTTCGGCTCCTACGGCTCCCACGGCTCAAGTTAAGGCAGCAGCTGAAAGTCTCAGGCCGGTCCAGCTCAGGTCTATCGACAACGATAGAAATTACCCGCGGCAATTTTCGGGTGATGCATTGTCCTGTTTTATTCCAAATCCCATACGAATTTTTCAGTCCGAAAACTGATTCGCCAGAGACTGTAGTGCAATCAAAGGAAATACTTTGGTGATTTTTTCGCATCATTTATCCCTCGAGTTATGCGCCTACACTTGCGCGACTCATGGTAACACTATCGTGTTTGATATGCAGAACCTATTTAGTCTCGTTGTCGGCTCCCTTCCGCGTCGGTCTATATGAGCCTACGACGTATCGCACGAGTTCTTGACGCCCAAAGTCGCCCGGTCCTAATTTTGCGTTGTATGTCGTCCTGATCAACTTCGGTGGCATCTTCGCACAGGTCGTTAGTTCTGTTCTCGCCGAGTCGCCCGATGCAACTGAAAAATACAAAATTGGTTTGCTTGCTAGTGACAGATGTATACAACGCGGCTTGCCCGATGTCCTCATTATTGTAGCTGTACTTGATGCTGCATTGCTGCATTCTTGTTTTCGGCCATGTTTATCTTCTCAGTGGTTGGATCTGATGACATGGAGCCTCATGCGTAACTAATTGTACATGACTCTAAGTTACTTGTTAGACGTATACTCGTTGATCAAGTGCTCTCGTGGCTGGGGTAGTTCTTAAGGAGTGAAGATTATAGGGGTAATATGATTAACATAGGGTTGACGCGTTTGGGTTATAATCTTGAAGTCCTCGACTAAGGTGCTGGTTCTTTTTGAGATAAAAGTCCTAGGTTAGTATCCCACGATACAAGGGATTTCCTCAACCTACCTACAGTACTACACGAAGTCCAGTCTCCATGTCGAACTCTATCCATCAGGGCTAATGAAGGACGCACTGCGACACAAGTACAAAATCAAAAGATTAAAGAGAGAGAGAAACGGTAGCTAATGCGGGTGAAGGCAACAGCGTAGAGTTCACTCGAACACTATGGTTACCTGACAATGCGGGTTGAACAAGATCATAGTGGGAGTAGTATAGAACTGTCGTTATCCCAATTACCTATTCGAAACGACTAGGGAATCTCCAATAAGTGTAAGAGACAGCGTATTACCCACCTATGTAGGTAGATATACGCACCAACCAAGGTTTGAGATGCTAGACGCCATCAGAGGGGTTCGAATACGATCTTCTCGTATTGCTAGTTAGTTGTTTTAATTTATCGACGACTTCGTATCCGGTGGTCAAGCCCAGCTCAGTCCCGGCCCTGTAAGGTATATCCTTCCAGCTGCGAGAAACAGCTTCTAATGCTGTAGCTCGTATCTGTATATCAACGGTCAGCGAGCTACCTTGGACTTCGACAACAATATTCCCCAAAATTGGATTCTATCGTGGTAATAGGTACCTACTCTAAATAAGAAAAACAAAACAAAGTCACCTTGGTTTTAATTGGCCGTGCGATTGATCATCTTAATTCTCTCCGCTCAGAGCAGATATGTAAAAGTAAAAATAAAGATTGCCAATCGCCTATAGTTTCGGGCTACTCTAACCCGATCGCATATTGTTTCTAGTGGATATTTGGCTCGTTCGTTCTGCCGCCAGGCAGGTGACATTCTGCCGGCGGCCGTTTTCCTTGATGGGTCGTAGGGCAATCGTGCTCCGCTGAAGCTTGTTCCCGTTACTGGAACATCAGAGACTAGTTCCCCGGATATTGCGACGTTGAGTGGTAACCCAGCCCCTGTCCAACGGCTGCAGGTCCCAGAGTCGGTCTAGGCGTGGTCCTGGGAGCGGGAATGGGGCATAGCTCAGGTTGTATATATTAGGTATATAATGGACGTGACGATTGACTCAGATATGTGCCTCGACCACCGCCGGCAATTTTCCTATTATAAGACCTTCTGCTGAGTGCGCTAGTCACGATGTTTACCGCACCCGTCATTCTCGCGCTTGCTTTGCTGGCGGACGGCGCCCTTGCCGCCTTCGGTCTCACAACCACAAGTAGCAGATATAAAGTCGGTAGAAGCAACACCCTTCCTCGACTTAGTCACTAGCTAACTAAGTCTCAATACGCTAGGTTGACACAAACGGTGGTCTAGTGTTCGAAGTCAACAGGTTCTAATTACCTTTCTCGGGTTACTGTATATCATCATTAACCGCGATCAGGGCCAACGGAGACGTTACTAGCTTGGTGTTCAATGGCGTCGAGTATCAAGGAAAGACCAAAGCGTCGGGCATAAATTCTGGCCTTGGAACATCAACTGTGTCTGCGGAGACGATCAACAACAAATACATTAAGATCACTGCCAAGTCGGCGTCGCTGCCGGTAACTCACTACTATGTAGCTAAGCCGGACGATCCAACAATCTACATGGCAACATACATTACCGGCGAGGTCGATCCGGGTGAGCTTCGATGGCTCGCCCGCTTACAACAGCAAGTCTTGCCAACTGGCGTGCACGGTGACGTTGGTAACACCATTGGCTGCACCGCGTTTGAGGGCAAGGACACGTTCAAATGTTCCAATGGACAAACTCGGTGCAAAATGTACACGTCTGACCGTTTTATCGATGATCAGATCCACGGCGTATCTGGATCTGTAAGTAGTCTGAGCATACCTTTTTTAACAAATACCTAGGCATATATACAAGTGAACGAGCTAACCCTATTCGCAGAATGTCGCTGCGTGGATGATCATGCCCGGCACTGCGTATGAGACGTCCGCTGGTGGACCATTTATGCGGGACATCAACAGCCAGACAAGCGGTGACCAGGAGCTATACTGGTACATGAACAGCGGACATGTCCGAACTGAACCCTGGCGCTTTGGGTTGATGGGACCATACGCCATGAAATTCACGTAAGAACTCCAGAGAGTATCCGTTTTCTACACCTCTCCAAGCTAACAGATTCCAAAAGTAAGGGAGAGCAACCTGCTGCAAACCTAGACACCTCCTTTTTCGGTGACCTCAGTATACAGGGCTACGTCCCAGCGAATCAGCGCGGCACGGTATCCGGTTCGGCTTCTGGAGTTCCAGCCGACTTCGAGGCGGTCATCCACTGGTATAATGACAAGGCCCAGTATTGGACCAAAGCCAGCAATAGCAATGGTGCGTTCAAATCGCCTCTGATGAAGTCCGGTACATACACCATGAAGCTCTACAAGGGTGAGTATGAGGTGGCCAAAGATACGGTAACAGTCAAGGTCGGAAGCGACACAACCAAGAATATCGCCTCCGCAGAACCAAAAACGTCGGTCGTATGGCGCATTGGCGATTTTGACGGGCGGCCGCACGAACTGAAGAACGGAGACAAGATTGAACGCATGCATCCGAGCGATACTCGCATGGGTACTTGGGGAGGGACATTCACAGTTGGCCAGTCATCTGCACGAGATTTACCCATGGCTCTCTTCTCGAAGGCCGGCGGGAACGTCAGCATAAACTTCAACCTCGTCTCCAGTCAAGTCAAAG
>JAOXNK010004102.1:0-11400 GCA_028566675.1 Hypoxylon intermedium | reverse complement strand
GAAATCGTGTAGACTTCCCAAGAGCTATTTGAAGCTAGCTACTCTACTTCGGGTTATGGTGTGAAGAGATAGTTGAACGAAAATAGAACAGTAATAACAGTTAAAGATAAACATTACGAACAGAATATTATACTATAGCGCTGCGTTTAGCATTTCTTTTTACTTGAGTGGTATAAATCTACAAGTCGGATAGCCGCCAGGTTTTTCTGCCCATTTTATGGATTAATGTTAAATGAAGTAACTCGCATCTACATAGTTACATTGAAGTTGATACTTGCCTACATTCACACACTCGTCTTCGCAACTTACGTGAGATTCAACTAGCAAGTTAAAAGAACCTTACTCGAATTGCACACTAGATCTAGTTTGAAACTGTGAGAAGTCTTCATCATTTCTCGTACTGTTTCTCGTACAGTATGTTGAGGCTAAAAATAAACAAACTGACAAGTTAGAGCTTCGGGTTATCCCGCTAGGTACATTTCCTTAGTTCATCAGTTAAAGCATTGACGATAAGACACACAGTACGTACAAACGCACATACAGTATGTATTGGAACTCGGAGTGGGGTTGACAAAGCTGCGAAACCTCGTATTCCCAGCACCAAACGACGTCACCATGACCACAGTATGGCCTTGGACCAAGTCTACGGGCGCCAAGAAATCTCGATCGTACCGGAACATGTACCGTGCGGTCTGGATTCGTACGTATGGGAATTTCTTCTCCGATCTCACATGCGAAGTAACCTATGAATATGTGGGTTGGAACTTGAGAGGAGGCTGGTGTTTTGTTGTCTTTACTGCGATGACTGAAGATCGATCCCCCGTCAGCTTAGCAGGGACCTAAGCTGGACCTACGCTGGACCTAAGCTGGACCTAAGCTGGATACGGACGCGACCCAGTTGATTGGGCTGAGCACTCCTTTTTATGGTACAGTGGCTGGGGGCCTGGGGGCTGACAATACGGTACGACAACGCAGAGGAGTTGGGCTCCACCATATTTTCAAGAATCCAAGCCATCAGCCACGATATCTTACGCTGTCAACTCTCTCTTTGCATTGGAATACAATCAAACCAAATGATAACGTCTCCATTCTGCCCACCAGATTTCCACGGCACCCGGCACACTACCTACCAGCATACGTAACTCCAATAGGCTATCGTTGGGGCGTTCGATCATTCACCTGGATTTAGTCGACTGACACTGACTGACTGACTTCTTTTTTTGTTTCGTCCAACAAACAATCCTCTCAGCAGCTAACGATGCAGCAAAACCCGCAGAGCTGAACAAAGTGCATACTGCGGTTGCTATACGGAAAATATTGCCGCCCACTTGGAGGCATCTTCTGCAGTAGTCTGCGTTAGCTCTCTCTCGCTTCTCGGCCTGCTCCAGTAGTCTTTTTCCCATCAGATACCCGTATCAACCAGTTCATTCCCTCTTTTCAGCATGTCACTTGATCACTCTGAAAAGGGCCTCTTGGGTGAACAGGCGCTTTCTACCTCTGCCCAGACCACTCATACTCGGCATCGTATGGGAGAAAAGATGCCTTCAGCGCGGAACTTGTTCGTTACTCTGCTTCTCGGCCTGCTCGTCACGGCCGGGTTAGCAAACGCCGTCCTCAGGCAACAGTCTCCCACCGGCGATGAGGACTCGGCTAGGAGCGAGGATGACCATGTTGCACCTCACGACGACTCGACATTCTCGCGGCTGCTAAGCTCTGCTTCACCGCAGGCTCTGCATGAGTTTCTACATGCGTATTTGCCCGATACTTACAAACATGGGGTCTACGACTCTGATCACTCGGCCATGGAGGCTGTTCACGCGAATGACCCAGAGTTGGCAACGTCTATCGTCCAGTTGGCAAAACGACAGTCCGGCAATGATACAACCGTCTTGCCGACAAGCACTCAGGCCCCGGACTCTAGCAGTGTAGTTATCACGACCGCAACTAGCATTACCCAAGAGACTTCCATCCCAGCAACGACTTCCACACCTCCAACGTCACCCTCAGACACGACAACCACAGTCGTAGAGACGTCCACAAATACGCCGACCAGCTTGATTACCGTGACTAGCGTGACCAGCTTGACCAGCTTGACCAGCTCGACAGACTCACCAACCACACCAGCCACGCCAGCCACGCCAACAAGCTCAGAGTCATCAACAGCAACGAGCACTCCTGGTACGTCAGCCGATTCTTCCACCGAAGTGACCACAGAGACCACCACCACCAATGTGCCCATAACATCACCATCTTCTAGCTCTTCGACCCCCACTACCCTTCTGTCTTCCTCTTCTTCCACTACGTCTTCTAGGGGTACGTTCAGCAAGATATCGTTGCGTTGCTCTTGACCTTGCTCCTCGTTCTCCCTAGTGTCTAGCCCCGTGTTCCTTGTTCCTACCACCGACACACTCAGTCCTACACGCATAGACATGAAGCTAATATAGTTCTCAGATTCGACTCAAGAAACTACAACCACGCCGAGTCCGACCACTACTAGGCCGCCTAGGACATCGACGTTTACATCGACGCTACCTGGAGGTGCCATGGTATGTCACTATTGTATTTCGGGATCCCCTTTCAAGAGAACAAATGACTAACCAGATTGGTATAGACCACAATCACATCGGTTGAAGTGGTAGTTCCCGGAGCACCTGAAGAAGCGACGACGACGGCTGACTCCTCAGGGAGCCTGCAATCCGGCCTCGCTTTGCCGGCTGCCAGAAAGCCAATGGTGGAGGTTATTATTGGTGTTGTCATCGGAGGAGCACTCCTCGCATAGTAGCCACATTGAGCTTTATGTTTTAATTGTTTATTACTCATTTACACCCATCTCGACTTGGGGTTTGGCGTTTGTAGCATCACAAGAGCGGAACGTTTACGCATGGGGCGCCGGCATTGCATACGGAAATTTGGACGGCATTAACATTCCTTTGGATTTTTATGGAGGCTTGGCATAGAAGGAAAGGGTCAGTTCAGAGACTATCGACGAACATTACGAGATTGTCTACATTGTAATTGGGAGGAACTGCAAAATAGAAGGGCATCGTATAATACTTGAGTCGAAATAATATTTCATACATGGAGGATAATAAAGCACGTGCGTGGTAACTCGCGAACAATTCCGCCGATCCAGTGAATATACGAGTAAACAGTTCTATAACCGCAAGTTAAGAACAGTTTTCATAACGCCGAATTAAGGGGTATACTTTGTTGCAGCAAAACTGAAGCCTTTGCCCTGGCTCTTCTCTATATCAACATGACCTCGCCATCTTCCCACCTCGTCCGATTAGGGTCAATCATCCGGGGCCGATCTTGGGCATGTCGTGGTGCTCGCTCAGCTTGGAGAGATAGGTATTGAGGCCCTCGACTCTTTCTTTGTGCGTTTTGCGGAACTCGGAGGCCAGCTTAGGGTCCTCGAGCATTTTTAACATCTAGTTGACGAAGCCAAGGTCAGCGTCGATCCGCCGTCCCTAGGATTGGATGGATAACAAGACATACCTTCTTCCTGTTAGCCTCTTCGTAGCGGCGCTCGGCCTCGGTCTTGTGTTCAACCACGTCCTCCTTGTCCCCGTCTTTGCCGTCGCCTCGTGGCGTCTTCTCAACTGATTTGGGAGTAGAGTCGTCCCCCGTGCCTGTGGAGAGGGGACGCTCGAGGTCCGGGGCCTTGCTCTTCTTTTTCTTCTTGTTCTTCTGCACCTTTCCGCCCTTCAACTTGAGAGCGCCACCTCCGCTCAGGGAGGCGTAGTCGTCTGCTGGCATTTTGTCGAGGAAGTGGTCGAGGTGGTAATGAATAAGTTAATAATTGAGAGTTCCAATGAGTACAAAGTGACCCCACCATAGCCGCACTAGCAGACTACACTAGGTACGGAGTACCTATGTACCTACTACGTACATACATGCACTTAAGCACCAAATGCAGCCCCACCAAAGAACGGAGCCCCGATTGTAATAAATAAGAAAAGCCCTGTCCTAAAATTTCTTTTCCTTTCCTTCTTTTTTTCCTCAGATCAAAAAGTAATCACAGAGTCGCCACGACCGTCACCTCGATCTTCTACAGTGACGAGTTGCCATTCTCAACCCGAGAATTTCTCTGGAGATCAAAACTCCTTATTAGGAAGTCTCCCGAACGTCTTCGGACCGTGTGCGGGAGATGTCGAAAAACGAGGAAACATACAATAGAAGATGCAGAATTTTCGTGTCCAGTGCTATCTGTAGGCAAATCACCGAGACGCGTGCGAGCTGCAAGCAAGATTCGTTACGCTTGGTGCCTAGAGTATATACTGCCGGTTGAAGGTAGTATGTTTGTTGTTCGTATGAGAGCTCTCACGATGAGGGCGACGGGTCTACGTGCCATTTAGGTATTTCTGTGTACAAGTCATGTCGCCCTGTTGCCCTGTTGCCCTGCTGCCCTGTTTGTGTTGTCCAATGGTAAATCTATCATCATTCTAGTACTGTCTCGTTCGTATTGAATGCATTGGATCGAGCGGTGCTGCCGTTGCAAAACGCGACTTCGTGCTCGTCGTGTCTGGCCCGAGAGGGCATGGCAGGTCTCAGTTCGTGTCTCAAACAGTTCTCGACTCAGGTTTTAATATATTGAACATAGTTACGCCCTGAAGTAAAGGAATGCTTCGCAATTCCAAGTCATTCTTTCTGAAGAAACATCGATAATGCCCAGACATGCGTGCTGTCGGCGCGTTTGTATGCGACACCGTTGCCCTCCCTCGTTCGTTATAAAAATGCCCTGGCCTCCTGGTTATGTCGGATTCTATTCTCGACCAGAAGCATCATCAGACGTTCTTTCTCAAGTCACTCTTTACCACCATAGTCATTCGTTTACTGCCATCTTGGCCATCACATTCGTTTCGCAATCATCAGTTTATAAAACGACTAAAGCAAACCACCAAGATGTACTACTCTAACGTAACCTCGACCGCACTATTCTTGTCTTGCACCGCGCCTCCGGTGTATCAGCCTCTGACCCAGACCACTCTGACTCCGGTGACGCATTATACCACCGTCTACGAGACCGTGATGCCCGCCGCGTGCGAGACCAGCTCGTGGATGGCCACTTATACCGTCACCGAGACCCGCACTGGGAAACCGGCCGACTACGTGACCCCTATCATGCCCCCGGGATTTGTCGTCACCACGGTATCCTGCCCCGACTGCAAGCCTACCGAGATCGAAATCACCTGCCCCGCTGCTCAGCCTACCGGCACTGAGATGCCTATGCCTACGTATAACATCGCAGGCAACGGCGTCACTGCTACTGTCACCGTTTACCCTACCGAAACCCCGACGATGATGGGTGGCGGCTCGGCTGCGTATCCCATCACGACCGAGGTGGCTATCCCCTCTGTCGCTGTCAAGACGGATGTCCCATCTGTCACCGTCATGGCGGGCATTTCCTCTGTCGCTGTCAATGCGGGTACCCCATCTGCCACTCTCAACACTGTTGTCACTGTCAACACTGTCAGCACTGTCAACACCTTCAAGGCAGCCATTCCATCTGTCACCCTCAACACTGTCAAGGTGGGTGCGTCTGGCTCTCCCGGTTCCGGCTCGGGATCGAGCTCGGGCTCGGGCTCTCTCCCGAGTACTGGCTCTAGCGCCGGCACTGGCTCTTGCTCTGGTGCCGGATGTAACGCTGGCTCGGGCAGCGGTTCCAGGCCCAGCTCTGGCACCGGTTCGGGCTCGATCTCGTGCGGTATGGGTGGCTGCAACAGCACTACCACCGCCCCGTCTGCCGTTGTGACTGCTGGTGCCTCGTCGTCGCTCCAGGGCGCCTTCGCACTCTTCTCGGGCCTTGCTCTGACTGCTGGAACTTTCTTCCTTCTATAATCATGTGTTTATTAACGATTGAGGTGGTGGCTTCATTTGAGGATGGGACGGGGGCTAGTTGATGTATCAGTTCGCACTTCTTGGACATGGTTGATGACTTATGTGTCTTTCCATATGCGGTTTTCCTTGGGTTCTTTGGTCATTGGGAATAACTGGAAGCTCGGGATATACACGCGGATTTGCTATGTGGATTGCCGTTTATTTCTTAATTCGTTACTATCAATATAATGGATTCAGACCACCGTCCAGTAACTGCCTACTTCAACTCTGTGACCAGACGGATATCCATCTCATCATATAACAACACAGACTACAGAGCACATCAAGTAGTGTCACGTAGTTACTTTCAGCCAAAAAACGGCAAGGCAAAAATTCTCTGTGCGGAGTATAGGTAGAAGCGACAGTAATACATGAAAGATTCTTCGGGTGAAATAACCCTTTGTCTCCTACTTTAGTCTAATCACGGGCTGGCCCTCTTGATTTGGTTCTTTGTCACTAAGCCTCCAACCCGAGATCTTCGAGGCATGGAACAAACGTTTGTCCATCCAGTGATTGCGTCGTTTCCCAGTCGGGTTCAATTTTTTATGAGCCGTCCTTTGCACAATACATAGCAAGCAATTCGCATCGGGGTTCGTTTAATAGCGCGGACAAGTCTACAATAATCTGTCCTACAAAGAAGCGAAACGACAAAGAAAATGGATAATCTCGCCGACCTCTTAGACCGGCACGTCTCGAGGAAAGACCGAATGTTCGTAGCATATGGCATCCACCTCGGCAACCATGAAGATATCAATGCGTACGCCGACCAGATAGACACGGTTTGTCAGGTCTACAATACGGAGCAACCCTGGACCATTGTATCGATGTACGTAAACGGGATCGTGGATAAAAACAGAGCCGTAGAGATACTCCGGGCCCTCGAGAACGACATCGCCAAATTGCTCTCGCGAGATCAGCAACCAGAGGCATTGGCGTTCTATCTTGAAGACAACTCCAAGATGGCGTACCGGGCAAAGTCCCACAAGGTACGGGGCAAGCTGCCCGGGCGAGATGCGGCGGCATAGATAAGGGTGGTGCCGAGCATAGAAGGCGAGGAGAAGACGCGTCCGAATACACCCCAGCCGGAAATGGAAGAAGCCACAAAGAAGCATGTGGTCGAGATCGAGCTATAGCATAGCTATAGTGGATGTCGAGTTGCAGCGTTACATTGGCTACGGGCGATGCTGCCGTTGCTGCGACCTCGTCCCGGTTCCATGGTAATTAATGCCTACCTACCAATACTAGTCCAGATAGCTGATAGAGTAGATGCAAATCCGACTTGAAGAACCGGGATGATTCTACCAATGACTTGGCGGAGGACTTGGCGGAATAGTGCACATGCCGACATGTTGGGCTTGTCGGTGCAAACATGGGAATCACAATACGTACACAATACTATTTCGGCGGCGTAGATCTGCTCTCGTCGCCTACTTACTCTATTAGGAAGGCGGCCTTCCTGCGTGCGATAGTCTCAGCCTATCACTGCTCGAGTCGTGATAAGAGGCGCTCATAATCTCGGTGAATGCCGCAATGTGGTAGTGTAAGTCCGCCAGCTTTATGCTGCGTTATAAGGGCTCGAAGCAATAAGTGGTTAGCCTCAATTCACGTCCAGCATTTAAATATTCACGTCCTTGCCAAACTTGTCTGCGTAAAAACCCCCCTTGGCTTCACACTCTGGCCATTGACCTGTTGCCTCGAGATGCGGCTCCTCACCTCCGTCATCCCCTTGCTGGGAGGTCTCGCACTCGTCCCCGGATCTCTAGCTTGTTCGGACTGTTCGACAGGGCACGTCGAGCACGTACGACATGTGAAGCGCATGCAACCAGAGGCGACCAATGCCACCTACGGACCTACGAGGGCCTTGGAAGTATGTACGCCAAGCCACCATGATAGATGAATATAGCCATTGACCTACCTGGATGATGTAGTGGGGGCAGTTGAACTTTTTGCATACTGTAAGTGGGAGTCAATACAGCTGTCAGCCTTTAAGGGGGCAGGGAATAGGGGCCTCCGTTTGCTGACAGTGGCGAACAGACCGACACACACGGCTGGTTAGAGGGTCATCTAAAGGAAACCAACTATGGGGCAGATTGGGGTGATTTCATCACCTTCTCAACCCGCTTCAAGCACCAAGCGGGCAATATGGGTGTTGATATTCTTCTGGTTGACACTGGTTAGTCGACCCGATGTCTACCTACTCATCTGGAGCGCACCAAGCTCATAAAACATCACCCTCTAGGCGACTTGCACGATGGAGCAGGGCTGAGTGATGCTACCAGCCCGGACGGCGAAATTTCCATGACAATCTTCGACCAGGCCGACTACGACTTGCTCACCATCGGAAACCACGAGCTGTATCTTGCTGACGTTGCCTACCAGGCCTTGAACGAGATCTCGACGTACTGGGGTGACAAGTATCTCACGTCCAACGTCCAAATATTCAACCCACAGTCGGGAGACTGGCAGTACATTGGCAAGACGCATCGGTACTTCACCACCCAGCATGGCCTTCGCATCATGGCTTTTGGCGTGCTGTTCGATTTCACAGGTGAAAAGACTCTCGATTATTCACCCGGCGTAGTATTGACATTCAATAGGCAACACGAATGTCAGCAAAGTCATACCCGCAAAGACCATGGTCCAGCAGCAGTGGTTTCTAGATGTTCTGAATTGCCCAGAGCCCGTGGATGTTTTCGTCGTCCTGGGTCATAATCCTGCCCGCGGTGCTGGCACGGGTAGCACATTTCCCGTCGTCTTCGATGCAATTCGCGCCGTGCATCCAAAGACCCCTATTCAATTCATGGGTTAGTCTCGTATGCACTCCAGATCATAGACCTACCGGTAACAAAATAAACAGGAGGCCACAGCCACATCAGGGACTTTGCCGTCTACGACTCGAGCAGCACGGCGCTTGAATCAGGCAAGCAGAATCATGCACCCCTTTCTAGTCTAATTCTAACATCTTTACAGGTCGTTATTGCGAAACCCTCGGTTGGCTCTCCATGTCTGGTTTTGATAGTGAGAACAGCGGCTATACTGGCATCCTCCCGGGTCCCGCTGGTGTCCCTAACCCAACCCGCAAAGCAACGCAGAATTCTACTTCCCCGTTCGTGTACTCTCGTCGCTATCTTGACTGGAACCGTCGGACCCTCGAGTACCACGCGGCGACTTGGTACGACCACAGCTTCGACTACAACAACGGCCTGGCTGCGACAGCTGAGATTACAAAGTACAGGAAGCAGCTGAATCTCTCGGACGTGACCGGATGCGTTCCCCAGGTCAGCATTTAGTCCCCCTTGCCTTGCTTTAGTACACCTTTTGGGCCATGATATATTGCGCCTACTCTAGATAGGAGACTTTTCTCCTCTTACTTTTAGAATCCGGCCTGGAAAGTCGAATGGTGTGTATCTTGACTGACCTCTACATGTGTTCCTAGGATTACTGCATGACATGCGTACCATTCAACAGTTCCGGCAGCATCTTCCCCGTGCTGTCGAACGCGCTAGCAGAGACTGTCGTGAACGAGACCCGCAAGGACATTCCACGCTACATCATCACCAACACGGGAAGTGTGCGGTTCGACATGTATAAAGGGCCTTTCACCTACGATGACCAATTCATCGTATCGCCATTTGTCGACATGTTCTTGTATATCCCAGGCGTGCCCTACGACGTAGCCAGCAGATTGCTAGACTCGCTCAACAATGCAGGTGCCAGCGAGAAGCGCAACGTTGGCGTCATGCCCGTGGAACGAGATATTTGCGTCGACCCGCCCCTGAACCACTACTCCGGCATCAAACGCGGAGAGCACCACGAATCCCCCCGTGTCACGAGGCGACAGGTTGTCGACTTGGTCCCGGGCTACACTACCAGCGACGACTTCGGGACCGATGGAGACGACACAGCACATTCTCCGATCCCGTATTATGAGATCCCTGATTTTTTCCAGGGCCAAGCCGGGCTCAGGGAGAACAGCGAGGCAGATCTTTTCGACGTGGTTTTTGTTGACTTGTAAGTTGCGTCCCGTTCTTCCATCCAAGAGAACACGAATAGGAAGCAGAAACTGACTGCCGCTATGTACACAGCATCGAGAGTGACGTTCTTGCTATCCTGGGCTCCAACTACAGCTCTAGCGATGTCTCTTACTACATCGACTCTACCTTCACGACCCGAGACTATCTGCCGATATATGTCAAAACCTCGGAACTGTTTCAGGCTGGCCTGCCCAACTGCACGGCTACATAGTGATTAGGGCGTTAGCTTAACTTATCCCAACGATGCTTCTGAATACTGTTCACATCAGCGATCCATGCACTTCCATTCCACTAGAGTAATCCCAGTGCTCCGTGAAGGTTATCATTTAGTAGTACCCAGAACAATTGGCGACATAGCGAGGACGATGCAATTGCTTTCGACGAGCTTGTGATATTCGAGCAATTAAAACACAAGAAGCGTCAGAATAGACAGTTCAGCGCGAAGCCATGTTCCTTTCAAGTGACCACCTTTCCGTCTTCTTTCTTGCTCCTATGCTGGTCCCGTACAAACTCCTCGATGGACCCATCATGGCGTGGACGCTCAGGGGGGCCAGGAACATGTTTAGGGGGTGCGGTGTCTTGCTTCCCCTGGCTTCCGGTCCCCAGCACTTTGGCTGCCGCCGGGATGTATTCAGTGACTCGAGCATAGCGTTAGTACGTACAGGACTGGCTATGATAGTATGTGTTCTGTAATATCTCACCCTTCTCAGCTAAGCTAGGCTGGCGGGTTCCTTCGCTGCTGATTGGATGCCGAGCCTCCTCAGCGGCTTGATCGAGTTTGCTCTTAAAACTCGTCTCGGCCTGGTTGTTTGGGGCCGTGGATGACGGCGACGATGGCATTCTGACGACGTGGTACTAAGAATGGCTGAATCTGTCCGGATGAAGAAAAGAAAAGATACAAAAAAGCGACGAACAGGACTGAGATGAATGCAGAAGATGGATGAGAAGTGACGTATGCCGTGTTACCCGATTTATGTATCTACAAGTAACTTAGGTCAACTACCTTAATACCTGCATATGTAGGTATCTGTATTGCATCTGGTGCTACATGTCAGACACGTGCGTCTAGCATTGACGTAATGCGTCTAATTAAGTTCCCTTGAGCTTCCATTAACATAGTGTATGTATCTAGTGTAGAGCTTACGAAGTACATGAAGTTACCTAAGGAATGCGGCTTTTTATAGAAACGGTTTATTACTTGTTAGTATGATCGATAAGAATAATACCCCTCGTACCCCACGATACTTTTTTTTATCATCTACATACCTATCTAGGTCTCTTCTTCACTTCCACTTGGCCCACAGCATGGCCCCTATACCTATAACCATCATTACAGGCTTCTTAGGTTCAGGAAAGACGACTCTCCTCCTCAACCTCGTCCCCCAGCTCCGCGCCGCCAATCCAAACTACCGTCTCGCCTTGCTCAAGAACGAATTCGGCGACGTAGCCATCGACTCGCAGCTCGCGTCGTCGAGCGCCGTCTCCG
>JAOXNK010004034.1:0-11416 GCA_028566675.1 Hypoxylon intermedium | reverse complement strand
CGCCGTCAGATAATCGCTATAGGATTTCCTAAGTTGAGAACTTCTTGGCACTTACCATCACTGGCTTGAGCTTCCCCTTTGTAGAGTTGGGGCCTGGAAGATAGGTAGTCCAGATGTTCAAGAACAAGCAGTCCTCTGACCCGACGTTCCCAGCTTGCACACATTGAGAACCATATCCTGTCGCAGAAACTTCACTGCCGTTACCAACATAAGGGACAGAATAGGTGAATCTCTGGGGCTGAGGAGCATGTCGAACTCCAAGGAAGCGAAAACTCAAGCGATCACGGAACCTGAATAAAGGCGTCAATAGAAAGTCATCAAAGATGACAGATACTGAAATGGTCTTTACCCCGTAAGAGTCTCGTTATTAGATTGCACCTTGACTTGCCACCTTTCACTCGTATCTTGGAACGTCTCGTTGGAGAACGGTGCTGTCTGCGTGCATATAACTGGTAGTTTAACTAACGGTTTCACTATTAGGGTTATGCGGCCATTCGTCTTGATAGTTCGGGCAGAATGGCCCTTAGGAGCGATCCAGAACTCTACGAGACCGAGATCTGAGGCTACGTGCTTGATATAGTTCAAGACATTCTGGATACTCTCCACCCCCAAGTCGGGCGACCAGAGCTGTTCGCCTAGGGCCTCACATGCCGAGTTTGCGTTGTCTTGCGAATGCCCATCTAGTAGCAAGACTCCAGAATACGACGCAGAACCATCAGCACCTAGAGCATTAATTAGATGATAGACTGATGTAATTGTACTATGAGATACCCGCCTTGTAAGTCGTTGTTAAGCAGTAAGGTAAGACTGGAGTCAAGTGTCTGTGGAGAGGGGACCGCAATAGCTCCAACGACCAGAGCGACAAGTGGTAATCGCAACAACATCGTGACCGCTGTTGAAACCTTGGCAAGTTCACGGTAAACCGTAACACGAAGCAATGAGAGCGACAAGCCAGGAATACTGACTATGGCTTATCTGTTGCCGCGTGGCTCAAGAGTAGACATCGCAATGCCCACCCGAATCCGGGTCAACTCATGCCGTCGCCTTCGCGTATACCATCGCACCGACTAAACAGCATCTCGCAGGGGGTATAATATCCTGCACTATAATCTCTATAGACGGCCTAGACTTAGAGCGGCCAAAGCGCGAGGAGGGACTTGGACAGCATGGAGTTGTATCATTGCATGGGAACTACCCCAACTTCGACCTAAACAAGTCTAACGTCGATCGTGGAGTTGCAATCACGTTTTTAGGCTCAATTGAAAGAGGCCTTTTATTCGGCGATCACAATACGCGATGTCGATGCCTAGTTTGGGTAGGGCTAGGAACTGGCCAGGTACGAGATCCTTGAACCTGGAGACGAGATCATCAAGTTGCAATGAAGCAACGGTCATTTAGTAGCATGACGTAGAGTTGGTTGGACTCTGAATTCGATTCAACTCCAAATCCAACCTGGATATATTGGAATTACCAGCTGGAACAATGAGCGCGTTTGCTGGTTATAGGAAACGATCGGTCAGAACTATGGTAATGTATGCATGAGTGTTTCAGAGGATGGTCGTATCGCCCCAGAGTCAACATCGGTTGGAAGACAAGCAGCCCAAACTAAAGAAGCGTCGTAACTCACAGCACTACGAGCTGGTGACGAACTGAGCATTATTCTTAAATCATGTCCACGTACTTCGTCTGCTATATGGGTATCGATATAATACAAAATTACAAATCAGCAGTAACAACACCAAGGGGGAGTGCTCAAGTGCACATTCGCCTCCTCACACATCATATGCGCCCCCCCTCAGCTCAACGCTTCGCTGTGACTGATTTGCCCCAAAAGAATGTTTATTCCAATCCGAAATATCCAGCAGACCATACTCGTCGTCGCGACTACTGGTACTATTCAACGTAGTGTCACCCAGACTTGGCATGTATCTCGCCCGGCCAGCCGGGTTTGGGTATTCAGAAGCATTGCTCGGGCGCTTCGTCTCGCCAGAGAGCTGGCTCGGGCCGGGCTTGCGTACGAAAGACGGCCAGGTCATCGGCTTGCTGCTGCTGCGGTCTGTCCAGCCCGTCAAATCCCTGAGGCGTGCATGTGCCAATTTCCAAAGGGGGCCCAACGTCGCTACGCAAGCGCAGATGAGGCCGATGTTGATCTCGAGGATTGATAAGGTGAAGCTGACTCCAGCCCACCACGTTCTATCATCACTTGCGACCACTGCGGCATTCCGAGTTAGCTCGACTGTATTTGTGTAAATCCGTTCAGGGGGGAAACAAGATGCTACGTACAATCATATGTGGCGATGCTCCATCGAGCAACGGCAACTGCCCAAGCACTATACGTTTCCCATGTCAGCAGCAGCTCCTCGGTTGGCTATAAATTCCTGTACTCACAAAAAGCCGCAGCTTAGGATAAGACTCAGTCCGATCTTCTGCTGCCTCGTTGCTATCTGAAGCTTCCATATCTTGGTAAGGGGCAGTATGGCGATGACGAGGTCCGTTGCCATGCTGCACGCACCATAGAACGAATTTGCAATACTGCTGTTGATGCACACCCCCGGCAGATCCGGCTGCCATTTCTTCTGGATCGGGTGGCACCCAAAGAACTCGGTCATCATGTTGCAGAAGAGGTAGCTCACGGTGACGAACATGGTACCGTAGCACGCCCATCTGAACTTGGCGTACACACCGAAGAGTTGGAGGTATATGAAACAGAGCGCGCATTTGAACCCGCACAATCCGAGCACGTAGAATTCGGACGAGATGCCAATCCAAAGGTAGTAGCGCGAGTTAAGCTCCTTGTTGTACTGCCACACGTGCAGTCCCATGCCGTTGTATGTCGCCATCGCCATCAGTACGGCGTGGGCTATGCACACAAGCATAGAAACCGCCACGATATCTATTGTCCATCAGCACTGCCACGCTATTCTTGTTGCGCAAAAGTGACATACAATCATCGATGGTGTACTTCTTCGCTTTCAGCAAATACGTCCGGGTGTAGAATTTCAACGCCACGAAGATGAATGTGAAGAACGGCATGATGACCGCCGCGCGCCAGATATGAACGCCATTTTCGGCCGGTAACTGGGCCGGTGGCGATCCGTTAAAGGTTCCGGAAGGCGACGAGCGTTGGACCAGCAGCGATGAGAGGGCCGCCATAGCAAGATGACCTAGAAATCCTAGTCCACAGCCTGCCTTGAAGACATCGACGCTACAGATGGAAATGGCTCCAAAGTGAAGTGAAAAATAATCTGATAATGATGATGATGGAGACAATGGAGACAATGGGGGCCCAGAGATCTAGTAAAGTTCTGACTGACTCCCAGAGGATTCGCAGCCTGAATTATGGGAATTTTAAGCGACTTATCTTGATGCCTGCTATGGCGGAGCGTGCTAACGTATATGAATGTAACCTTCCCACGACAAGGGAGCCATTTGAACCGTGATCGATATGAAGAATGCTGATTCAGACACGGCGCTGAAGTGGCTAGCGCTTACATTTACTATGAAGACTGAGACGTTGAACAGGGAGAGGATGGCCTATCGCCAGTGCAAAATGCTACCGTACGTGAGAAAGTCCTATGCACAACTGTTTGGGAGATTGCTCGTTGCAACCTCAGTTCCAGGCCCGGATTTTTACGACCCTCGTCGCGTGGCATGGTCGCAGAACTAATGTTTTGTAATGGCTTCTCTCATTGGGCATAATGTGAACGATCCCGAGGTGTGGCTATAAATAGTTATGTACGGAGACTAGGACGCGCTGCATTCAGGGGCTGAGGGATCAATTGTGCAACGACGAAAAAACAAGACATCATGCCCTGCCATCGAAGCGGAGTTGCTCAAGACACAACTGAGGGGAAAAGTACTTGACTGGCCAGTTGTTTTCCGCTCTGTCCCTAAACTGCGGCAGTGTCTCGGAAGCTCATGAATCCCGTTGCCGCCAGACATCGCTAGCTAAAAATGTCCATTAGCTCTAGTTAATGTTAGATCGCGATCGCAGCATCTCCTCAACAACTGGCTTATCTTGCAACAATGGAGGAGTAGTAAGTAAATTTTTGAAAAAGTCTTGTCTTCGTCTGCAGATCCCCCAACTCATCACATTGGCGGGGGGAGTCTCAACGACTTGTGCTCGAGCTGCCGATCCGGAATCCTTCGTGGTGGAGTGATGGAGTGATGGGCCATGGCGAGATGGTGGATGGTCAGAGCTCGCATGGCCTAAGCTCTCCCCAGACTCACGGCCCGCGGGATCAACAGCGGCAGTTGGCGTCTTGGCACTCGGCGTGGCTTGGAGTGAGACAAAGGTTAATCGAAGGTCGACTCTAGCTCTAGATATATTTTGTGGCGTTTTCTAGCACGCTGATAACTTGCGCTCGGAACGCCTGTTGCAGCTTCAAGTCCTCCTTGGTGTCATCCCTTGCGTCAAATCCGTTCTGGAGACACGTAAGCACCACCCGCTGGTACTTCTCTCCCATCTTAGTAGCCAGCCGCCTTTCGGCATGCTTCAGAAGTTGTTTCTTGATAGCTTGAGGATCCCGTACGTTGGCAAACCCGGACTTTTCGAGACTAGTCGCTTGCTGCCAAAGGCCTAGTTGGCAGTCATGTGAGCTACCAAGAACAAGAGACGAGAAACGATACTAGGGGCGGCTGCGGATACTTACCAATTTCGAGTAAAACTACGCCCAACGCGTAGATATCATGAATCTTATTAAACGGCTGCGAGGGCCGTCCCTGTCTATCTGGGTGACGATAAACATCACGCATGAGACTGCTGTCGGACCGACCCTGTGAGAAATATGTCTCTGGTCGACTAAACTCATACCCGAGAACCCATGGCTCTGAGAAGTCCAAGTGATCATCTGACATCGCATGTCTGCGGTCTACCCCCCTCTCGGTTTTCTGGGGGAAGAATAGAATATTCTCGCTTCGGAAGCTCTTATGCACCCATTTCACAAGCTGGAGACTCGATACGCATCGTGCTAGTTGTAAAGCTAGGATGAACCTTTGCCCTAAAGATGGGGGTTGAGAACCCGATCCAAGAATCTGATATAGGCTTCTAGGTCGAGACTCCGAGCCTTCGGGTATTGAGAACATGAACGCTACTCGGTTATGCTGCGTCTGTCGGATCCAGCCCCAACACGATGGAGTTCTAAACATGGCTTCTTTTGGCTGATGTAGGAGCTTAGCCAGTTTGTCTACGAGGCTATATGTCCGCGAGTCCATTTCGATCGTTACCGGTGACTCCGGGGCATAAGATCGATACTCCACTAACATGGGCTTAGAATCCCAATGTGTGATTCCAAACTTATCCTCGACAGGGGTAATGGAACAGAGCGCACGGCGTGTGTCCTCATCCTGCTGGATTTCGAGCGTGCCTGGCATATTTCGCTCTACGCTAGCTGCTAGCTGTAGCCTGGCATCGAGATCGAAACCCAACGCTTGCGAACTCGTGTCCTCTTCTAGACGTCTCAAGTGCTGAAGATCTACGCCGATAGATGTGCCCAAGCACCAGAGTTTGATGTTGTCGTATATACGCTTGTTCACGTCACTGGATTCGTGTACGATTGCCTCGACGCGCTTTTTGTCTAAAAGAGACCACCGTAGGCGCTGAAAGGTCCGCGACGGCTTTTTGGATAATTCGTTGGTGGAACTGTTCGGCGTGGCTAGTAAGGTATTACCCGTCCGAGCAGGCAATTTAGAGACGCTGTCTACTAAGCTTGCTTCGTCTGACGAAGATGGTGTCTGCCGCCGGCTGAGGAGCTGGTATGCTTGTTCGATGATGCCAATGGCTTGCTCAAAGAATATCTGGATGTGATTCTGCACTTCAGGGTCGAATCGCTCGAAAAGCATTTGGCCTTGGTAGATCTAGGTCTCGAGTATTAGGAGCTTGCACTAGCCGAGCCGCGTGTGAAGCACTCACAGCAGATGGTTCAAATAAGAGTTGCCGAAGAGCTCGTGTTCTTGCATTGTCGTCCTTGATTTTACTCTCTAAGACCTTCGTGTCCTATGCGAGAATGAGAGAATCGACTGTTAGAACCGATAAAGGCCGATTTCATTGACGACGGTGGGAGAGGTTCATGCAGAGAGTATCGTGAACGGCGTCAATAAACTAACCTGGTCAAAGTCGCGGAAATTGGAAACGAGCTCTATTGTCCTCTCACTTACTTTCCAGAGCTGGTCAACCGCAGCTAACGCCAAACCTGCAACACCAATAGGGTCCATCACATGTTTGAATGTCAAGATGTACTCGAGGTCATTCTGAAGAGTTGAGGGCTGTTCAGAAATAGTACGGGTAAGGTGTAAGGCTGCCGCGCCACCGCATTTTGTGCTGACCCCCAAGAAGAGAGCTGCTGCAGGTGTCATTGGCTGAAGTAACATAGCCCCCAAGAGGGGCGCGCCCTATCTTGAACGACGGCCGAATAAATTTCAAACGCTGACCTTGGACATAGATGTAGGGTGTCATGCTAATGATGAAGAACAATGGAGTTGGAACGTAGGCATTTAAGTGTATTTCAATACCTTCCCGGCACCCAAAGTGCTGCCACCTTCATGACGCTCGAATGGCTAACAATACTGTTGAAAGGACGAGGCTGCGTCCATAGCCTTGGCTCTGAGCTGGAATGCGTCCTTGTCGAGGACTTCCGTATCGAGCCTTGACTCTGCGGCTTTCTCTGATCCCGGCCTCTCTGGACAGATTCGTGGCCTTGATGATGTCCTAAATACTGTCAAGTCGCTCTCTCTGAGGCGTTTTCGATACGAGGAGATCGAGCGGCAGGACGTGATAGGTGAAGGGGAGACCTTCATCGTCGAACGCTGTGTCATTCGAAATCAGGTACTCGCTATGAAACATCTGAAAACTAATCCAGCGCCGGACGACAACACGTTTCGACGTCGCCTCCAGTCTGTCATCCTCGAGCTTCGTATTATGCGACATGCACCTCTTCGTGGTCATCCAAACATCCTCGCTGTGTTCGGCTACGGCTGGAACATGGCGGCCGCTCAAATTACGCCCTACCTAATAGTTGAGCACGCACCGTATGGGACACTTCGACAATACTTGCAACAGTTTGAATCCGGAAGATCAATCATGCAAAAGGAGACTCTGCTAGGCGATGTTGCTGCTGCGACGAGTGCTCTTCATCTATGTGGCATCATTCATGGAGACTTGAAGCTCGATAACGTACTCATATTTCATTCATGGGACCGTCCAGCCAAGGCCATAGCTAAGATTGCCGACTTTGGCCACTCCTTGATCATATCGGGAAAAGAGGATTCTAAAGAGAGTTATATGAAATACGGTGGCACTTTCATGTTCGTGCCTTGTTGTCCTTCTCTCCCTTATCTATCTTGATGCAACTTCTCACGCAGCCCTAGATACAATGCGCCTGAAGTCCACAATCAAAAGTTTTGCCCAATCGACAGAACCTCACTCCACAAGTGTGATGTTTGGGCTTTCGGCCTCTTAGCATGGGAAACATTTCTTGATGGGGTTGAGTATGTCACACACATCGCCGACACTGATTCCAACCTCGTTGAAGATGGAAAGGAACCAATCTTAGCGATTCCAGACAAATTTCGAGAGTTGGCAAAGAACTCTGTCCCTTTTACTAAAGTAAACCTACATGGGAGCATCATTCGCTCGGTTTTCAACATGACTCTTCAGATGGACCCAGCGAAACGCATCTCTAACCTTGCGAAACTTCCATTCATGTCACAATGGCAGTAGGTAGCTCTTGAGCCTCTATTGTGTGAGTTTCTAATTGGTGGTTAGTTCCGCAGGCATCGAAGGGCTGAAAGCTGAGCTGGCACTACATTTCGGCCTTTCAGAATGGTCTTACGAGGTATACTGCCAAAGCTATCGACTACTACTATATAGCGTACTGATCTCTTACTAGATGTTCCGCCCTGAAAACGGCAGGGAAGTTCCATGGGAACATGAGCAGCAGATATTCCAGGGGCTGAAGCGGACACATAGCAACTCACATGACCACAGCAGTGATGCAGCATGGCAACTTGCACTATGCCATTATCTTGGTTTCGGTCACTCTCCCGATCCAGACTCAGCCCATGAGTTAGCACTAGTTGCCGAAAGACTAGACCATCCGGTTGCAAAGATCTTCGCATCTCTTCTGGCTCCAGATGGGCCGTGTGAGTCATACGATACCGCCAACACTTATACAAAAAGAATGATTGGTTTGCTCCAACTAAACAAGCCTATTATTAAGACGTGTCGTGAAGGAGACACTGCGACTATTCTTAACTGGCCCAAGATAAAAGGAGTCTTTGATGACAACACCGAGGACGGATGCAGTATTTTACATTTCTTGTTCACCCTCGCGGACACCCTTGAAGAAGAGGAAATCCTGGAATATCTACACTCGAACAGACAGCAACTACTACTAGACCAGCCGGCTAAGACGGTGCGTGTGGCCCATCCACAATGGCCGCTACGACTAGTTGGAAGCCCTCTGGCGTTCGCTATATCCGTTGGCGATGCAAAAACTGTCCAGAGACTTCTCTCACTTGGTGCAAACCCCTGTTTGAAAGCATTCGCGTCAGACCAGTTCCCTGAGAAAGACCATCGTTCGATGTGGACTCCTATTCACATAGCTGTCCAATACCACTGCCACGAAATTTTGTCGAAACTCCTTGCTGTTGCTTCAAGTGCAGGGTATGAGAGTGAAGTGCCATACGCCTGTGCGCTGAGTTATTCTTCACCTCTAGAACGCATCGCAATGCATGGCAATAATCGTCATGATTCGCTCGAAAAGACTATCTCTGTCTTGAAAGGAGTCCAGGACCTTTCAGATCCCACACCGAATGGAATGACGGCTCTTATGCAAGCGATAGACTTTCACGACGCGGAGGTCGTTTCTGCCCTCCTGAATGCCAGAAATGAGTTAGCTAAGATACCATTTCGAAATCCCCAGAACACGGATGACTTCAATCTACCAATTCATTTCGCGGCGCAACTTGCGGCTCGGCGGGATGTTCCGGAGGCAGTACGAATCATGGAGACAATCAATAGCTTCAGCGATGATATGAATACCAAAAAACCGCCCTCGCTCGACAGCATAAAGTGGACGCCTCTTCATTTCGCTGTGACTGGACCCTCAAATCGAGCGGCTACGTGGATTATTGATAGAATACCACGTCTGCTACACGTTGAGGACAAATTCGGAAGAACTGCTCTTCACTATTGTTATTCAGCTGCCAATGCCGACCTACTCCTTTCTAGGGGTGCAAACATCAACCACACCGACATACATGGATATACAGCCTTACACCTGGCCTGTATCAGAGGCGAGCTCAATACCGTTCGCTGTCTCCTAGGAAAGAGCCCATTACTCAACCTCAAAAACAATTACTACGGCACTCCCTTACACTGCGCCATCGGTCGAGGCTCCTTAGATGTGACTATTGCATTGTTGGAAGCTGGTGCGCCTGTCGACGAATGTGACAGCTTCGGAGATGCGCCGATCCATATGGCTTCATCTTTATGCCGCCATAACATTATACGGATCTTGATCAAATATGGGGCAAATCTTGACATGGAAGACTCGAAGGGACGTACGGCAGATACAATAGCCAAGAGTCTAGGAACAATGGCCGGTGCCGTTACATCTAAGATATTGCTCGGTGATAACTCGTCAGACGACACAAGGCCGATCGAAGCTCTCTACGCGCAATATCTAGATGCCGGCTTTGATGTCGACGTACTTCCCGCTTACCAGCGTAGAACAGGATCGTCGTCATCCCACATCATGCATTCTGAATCCGATGTAGCAATTGGATCGGCTGAGTTAGTTGACTACGCTAGAGCTTTCGAGACCGAACCCGAGCAAGATAATTTCTATGAGGAAATCGAGACCCAATGTGAATTCCAGAGACCAGAGAGGAAACTAGCGGAATTCGTATCTCATCTCATTACGGAATACAACATACATGTGATTGAGGCCAGGGAGGTTGTGCGCGAGCTCGAGCTAATTGCTAACGACCCAGTACCTGATATACCCAGCAAGTACATTTCCAAGGGGGATCTTACATGGCAGGACTTCCAAAGTTTGCTAGATATTCAGGGCCAGCTATTAGGGAAACCCTGCGCTAGAATATGGCGGTTCCGACACGTATTAGAAGTTGCCGCGGAGAAGCTCATGAAACTCGAGGACATATTTTATGCTCATAGAGATGACATAAACAACCGTGATCCTTGGTTTAACCTAGACGGACATGATTCGAACAATCGTTCTCCTTCCTATGGTCTAGCAAGGTCTGCAGCAATATTCTTGCAGCTTACGAAGCCTGTTTGGCATATATGGGGTTTGGATGACGCAGAGGTAGATAGATTTGTGGACATTGGTAAGAAGGTCGACTATATTGTGCAGGTGAATAAACTTGAAGCGGCCTTTGGAATTCCGTTTGGCCTATTCGAAACGCCTGATCGAATAATTCGGCTTCAGAAGAAGATGAAGAAGTTGACGGGAATAGTGAGGACCATGAGGTCGAAGACAACGAAGCGAAGTACAGAGGATGAGATGGAAGATTGGGAGATAATAGGAGACGTCCCAAGATTACGTCCTGAGCTTTCGGGGTATCACGATGATGAACTCATGTATATTTTAGCCAGTAATGAGTGACGACCTCTCAAAACAGCGCATTGAATAGCATATTTTCCCACCCCTGAAGGCCTCAGTGCGTGGATAATTATCAGGGACGGACTGAAGAATGACATGAATTCCTTCTTGGAATATGCTGACCCTGACCTCTCCATCAGGTAGTTATGTTTTAAAGGAAGAAGAAAATAGGGCCCGTTAAATCTGCTACAGTCCAAGAGGAGTAGATGGGGGTAGGTATCTCTAGGTCATAGACATGTATGCAGGCTGGGCACCACGAGTAGACAATTTATGTGAATAAACAAGGCAGGTAGTATGGACGGACATGTTCACCAGACGCGTCTTGTACCAACCTTCATACGTTCCTTCCCCCGTGAAAATGTGTGACTGTCAACAAAGCTATATAGGACCTAGTAGTAGCCAGATCTTTCAACAAGAAGACCGACGCTGAGCCAAGGCATCCATGGAGCAGAAGTATAGCTCGTTCCCTCCCATACACCGAATGGTCAAGTGGTTAGGGAAAGGCCAGGGTGCAAATCCCGGTGGATGCATAATTATCTTTTTTTACTCGACGCCGTGGTTCACATCGAGGTGGACGAACTTTTTGGCCCCTTTTGCTTTTCCTTTTCCATTTCACCTTTTTTTCTTCTCGTTCATGCCTCCCGCCTCCCCCTTTCCATTGCCCCCAAAACGAATCATTTCATCATCGACCATGCTCCATTCAGCCCTTAAATACTTGCTGTTGCGCAGCCAATAACAACAACAACAATAACAATCCTTATTTTTAATACTCCCATCTAGTATCAACCACC
>JAOXNK010004025.1:0-11425 GCA_028566675.1 Hypoxylon intermedium | reverse complement strand
GAAGGCCAGGCCAGGCCAAGTGTGAAAACATATGCTCGCACATAGGCCTAACTACCCATATTCCCTCTTTATGTTCGTGAGCACGCTTTGGCTTCTACTACAACTACAACTTTGAGCTGTCTCTTAGAGAATATGCATTCTTCCTCTCTGCGCTCCTTCATTAACATAGACGTTTCTAGACATGTGGATTCATTACAGATATGGTTGATTGGGTACAGCTAGAAGTAGATAGTCGAGAGGTATTACGGTCATAGGAATAGAACCGAGGACGACGAGTTGAAGGAGATGAGTTTAGAAATAGAAGCATCAATCGACGGAACTGTATCAGTTCCAATCAAATAGTATGTACATGTAGACTATGTAGAAGCATGGGGTACCTGGATAGGCAGGTACTTGGGTACACTTTCAGCTGCTTGCAGAAGCTTCGTACATATTTTTGGCATCGAGTTTGGTTGGTGCGATGGCGGGTTGTAGAATGCAAATCCAATCACAAGCCAAAAGCTTATTTGGTGGAGCACCCGCCAATCTAGCTGTTCTAGGCTTCTAGCTGCAATGAGTCAATGACTGATCAAATCAATCCCCATAGTTTGTACCTATTTCTCCATCTTCCATTCACATCGGCACGAGCACCGCCAACAATCACATTCAACACCCTGCAGTGTTTCCACTGCCTATGTCTCTTGTTACCCATATCTCTATCCATATGCCGACCATTGCCGCCCCGGCCCATCTGCCTATGCAAGCCAACGGTTCTCGAGTCTGACAATGGACTATCCTCGACGATGCCTTCGAAGCAATCCGACCCGGGCTGCCAAGCTGAAGATACCGGTGCGTGAAACGCGATCGACTGCAGCATTCTTAGCTTCGCTCTCGCCTTCGTCATCTGACGACAACGGCTTCGACGGTGGTGACGATTCGATTACTAGCGATACGCCTGTTCGACGCACGCGCTCCACCACTGCTGCCGCCGCTGCCGCCACCGCACGAAAGCGAAGAAACAGCGATTTCAGTGACGACTTGGCACCTCCGACCAAGGCCCCCCGTCGAACTCGAGCCCAAACTCGCAGCGCTGCCAGCAGAGAGTCTCCCGTAAAGACCGTCGTTCCCTGTCCCCGTCCCCGTCCCCGTCCTCGTACGCCGAAGTCGATTGCGCCTACATCCATACCTGCATCACCTAGTACGCATACTACCCACCCTCCCTGGGTAACCATCCCGTACCATGTTCTGCTGTGCGTTTTCGACCATCTCGCTATCCCAATCCGTGACCCCTCGTCCCGACGTGAAGATGTCTTCGAGGCGGTTGTCAGCTTGACGTCAGCCGCCCGAGTCTGTAAGACCTTTGCCGAACCTGCATTGGCAAACTTATACAAGTGCCCTCCCTTCTATCACCAATGGCGCTATACCAAAGCACCCTACACCTCTCTCAGTCAATTCATTAACACTCTGAGTCTGCCTCTGAGCACAACTATCGTGAACTACCGCCCGAAGGTCGAGATTCTCCGATTCGAAGTCCACTCTGCCCTGGCCGCGAAGAATAATGCAAACTATTTCGACTTGTCGGAAGTGGTGCAGAATCTTCCGAGATTATCCCAACTAGAATTATATCACGAGTCCGATGAGCCCCCATACCGTAAGCTGGATGAGCGTGTTCGATTCAAATATTCAGCAGGTGACTTGATGCAAACGTTGGCGCCGCGGCCCGAGGCAGGCAGCAAGGTAGGCGAGAAGATCAGGCCTATACAACTAAAGAGTTGGCGATGGAATTCTCGTCTCGCTTCCGAATCCTTATCTCTGGAAAAGTTAGCAAACTTCCACTTGAACCCAAACTTCGTCACCTTGCAAAAGGTTGCGTTTGTGAACTATCAGCTTCCATCATGGGGCTTATCGGCGAAACTCCGAGACACCCAAGAGATGCAAGAGAAAAACGAGCGCAGTATCGCCCATCTTGCTACCTGTATCTCAGCTCTGCCAGATTTGGAACACCTCATCCTGGAGTCAAGCACGTTGGTTAATGGCTCGCTGCTGAGCCAACTCCCAACCACGCTCAAATACCTTGAACTAATCAACTGCTGGGAGGTGACTGCCAATGATCTCGAGGAGTTTCTACTTACTCATGGTAATAATCTGCAAAGCCTCACGCTCAACCATTGCCAATCATTAAGTTTGGCCTTTCTTCCCGTCTTGCGACCTGCTTGTCCAAAGTTGCAGCATCTCTACATGGACATGTCCTACTTCCGGCACCATGAGCATTACGCCGACAACAAACCTGAATATGAGACGCTCCTCACAGAAGATCAGGTACCGACATGGCCTTCTTCGATGCAGTCCATTGAGATTCTCCACATGCGGAAGTGGGGTCGTAAAGCGGCAGAGACATTCTTTGGCAGCTTGGTGCAAAACGCCCCAGACCTCCCCCACCTTCGGCGGCTTGCATTTCGGGTTGCACTAGACATAGGCTGGCGCCAGCGTCTTGAACTTCGAGAGTTCTGGGTCGACAAGATGGCCAAGGTTTTTAAGAGGAAGCCCAAACCACCGCGTAACCAGAAGACTCTTCGTCCGTCGCCCGCCGAGCTCGACCAGCAGAAGCATAAGGAGCCGAAGCCTAAGAGTTCGAAGCCTGTGCCGCTGCCCAAGCGACGAAGCATGCGGATAGCAGATCTTTCACCTGTACTAACCTCGTCAGAGAGCGAGATGACCTACGTCACTAAGAGCGGTCTTGCAAGAGCTTCAGCTATCGGCAGAGAATTAAAGCGGCTTAGGGGAAGTGGAAAACTTCTCAAAGAACAGCACGACGCCGACGATGAAGATAGCGAAGACGAGCTCACAGCTGATCACTCTGATTACAGTCGACTAAACCGCAAGGTCAGAAAATTTTCTAGACACTCACCCAGAGACGATGAATTTATCCACGGCATGTGCGATGTAGTGGATATCCATGTCGACAACCACCGGCCTATGGAAAGACAGTTCGACATGGACGACTTTTTGGACTCGCCCGAGGAATCGGATCCTGATTGGGATGGAGGAGACGCTGACGTCTTTGGCTAAGCGTCAATTCCCGAATAAGAAGAACTCCATTCTGCATATCAGACGCAACACGATTTTTACAAATACTAGACTCGCATGAAATGCTAAACGGAATCGGAGTTGGGTGGTAGGATTCGATATCATTAAACTTGAGTCATCGCTGACATGACTTTACGGCAAGGGGAGTTTGGTTTGATTCACGGTGCGTTTTGATACCCAAATTACGGAAAATATAGGCTGGACTCGGTACTTTGCATTGCTTGGCTGGACAATGGGCCTTGTCCCTTTCAACTCGAGGCTTAGATGGATCATTATACGTAATCAGTTTGCACATACGATATGAACACTGAGTGCAATCAATGGTTAGGAATCTAATCATGCGATCCTAATAAATATTTCATGATCGTAACTAGGTGTTGTGGCAGCACTGCCTCTACTCTAACAGGTAACCTCGCAAGGTTACCGCCTAGTTATGAATACAATAATATAATCATCAAATACTAATGACTCTTCTTTTCTTTTCCTTCTTCGTGTATACTTGAGCAACGAGTATATCACATTATATCATTATAGTAGTCACCTTAAATCCTCCATACTCCTGTGTCTTTTGATAGCCTTTATTTCCTTCTTGATTGGCAAAAGAGACGTAATTAAATACCTAGTCATGACTTCGGCCACACAGGTTCGAATCCTGTGGTTTCGCGACTTAGTTTCACGGGGTTATTGGAAGGTACGGAGAGGGAAACCTAGATATGTGATTTGAATCTGCTAGGAATGACCTACACCTGGAGGCCAGGAGGATACAGCTAGAAATGCGAAAGTGACACCGTCTTTGGATATGAGTTTCTGAATGGGCCGGGCGATATCATTGACGTCTACTGTAAATAGTGTACCCTAGCTCAGCACGTTCACTGTGCCTGGGAGGCTCCGGGATAGCGTTACTACGGTCCCATGGCGTTGATGAAAATTGATCAAAAAGATGACGGAGTGATATAAAACTACATTATCCTAATGAGTCAAAGTCATACGGGTGGTGCGTTTCGGACCACTTGATATAGTGAATCACAGTGGCAACATATTATTTACACCTATAGTTCATTTCTACCATCTAGCAACTGAAATACTTTAGAAGGGAAATCACACTAGGTTAGTCTATACCATAACTTGGAACTGCTTGGATTGTCAATCCTATTGAAGTAAATACGTAGGAAGCTGCGTTATACTACCTCAGAATCCAACCTTCAAGACTTGAAAGCATGAGCCGTAAGAGTGATGATTTGGATCAGACGGGGATGGAGATTTTCCCCACGATTTTACGACTTAGCTAAAAAGGGGCTCAACGAATGGCGACGCACTGCATCGCCTCGGGCAACAACACTCCTAGGCTGGCCAAGTATCTAGCTAGGGATCGGATCCGAACATCGGAACCGACACCTGCCGCGTGGAAATCCACACCGGAGCCGCCACATAAGGGGTATCGGAACCGAGCATTGATTCGTGGCCCAACTTAGGATGGGAATCCCAGTATACTGTATACCACTGTAGCTCCTCTTAGACTCACGTCGGAACCGGCTCTCCAGTCTCTATAGAAAATGAGATGGCGATTTCCTACCTATCCGCATTCGCCATGGGTATAAAGATCGGGAAGAATATCGAAAATATCAATTCTCCTTCCTAACATCTGCCCCCTTTTCACTTCCACAACAAAGGCCAAGCTCTCTCTTCGCAGTCTTTAGAATCATGTCTTCAACTAAAATTGCACTTGCTGGTGCCACAGGCAACATCGGAGTTCCTATCCTCAAAGCTCTCCTCGACGCAGGCTTCTCTGTGACAGCACTCTCACGAAAGGGCGGAAACTCTTCAAAATTGGTGCCTCACCCGAACCTTGCTGTTAAGGAGGTTGACTTCAGTTCCATCGAATCCCTGACTCCCGCATTGCTAGGGATCGAAGTCGTCGTCTCTTGCTTGGCTACATTGGCAATAGGCAGTCAGAACCCATTGATCGACGCCTCCGTCGCGGCGGGCGTAAAGAGATTCATACCCGCGGAATTTGGCATGGACTCTGCGAATCCTCTCTGCATGCAATTGCCCGTCTGTGCGCCCAAAGTTGCAGTGCAGAAATATCTCCTTGAGAAGTCGAAGTTGAACCCTGACTTCACTTACACTTCGATCGCGAACGGGCTATTTCTTGACTGGTGCCTTCAGATGGGCTTGATCTTGAATCTAGCCAAACATACAGCTACCTTGTATAACGGCGGCGACGTGCTTTTCAGCGGCACGAACCTGGCCGATGTCGCGACGGCCGTCCTGGGCGTCATTCGGCATCAGCCTCAGACTGCGAATCGCATCGTCTACGTCCAATCGGCGTCGGTCACGCAGAATAAACTCATCCAGTATGCCAAGGATGTCGATGGAAAAGACTGGAACACCGGCGTGAAAGACACAGAGGAGATCAGGCAGGAAAGTTTCGCGGAGCTAGCCAAAGGGGATCTAGATGCTGCAATGCTCGGGTTTTCCCTCTGCGGCTGCCTGCACACTGACTACAGTTGTAACTTCTCAGGCCACTTGGACAATGAACTGTTGGGTGTGAAGGAGATGAGCGAAGCTGAGTTGCGGGCGTTAGTAGCTAGCCTCCTTTGAACTTGAAATAAAGGGGCGCAAGATGAGAGGAGGGGAGTGTGATCTTACTGTCCATCTTCAAGCTTAGATAGTTGATAGATCTTTTTGGCAGTTTTCACGTTCCCCAAGTGGTGAGATGATCTAACAGGACAGTCTGATAAGCTTGGTCCATTCCTGATCGACTCCGTGGGCGGATCTGGACCAGGGCCTACGTAGTCCGCTCTCCTATTTGTCATGCATCCAACCAGTACCATACCGCTATTCACTCACTTTTCGGTCCCATTACAACGAACACCATGTCTTTGCCTGGTCATGGTTTTTATTAGGTATAAAACTTTTAATAGTTGATTATTACAAGAACAAGAATGGTAAATAATTCAACCCAAAGAAAGAGAACCCAATTTTCCAGTTGCGATGCCTGTCGCCGCTCACGCGTTGCCTGTGACGCCTCGAATTTTGGCTATGAACCTGGCAAATTGAGATGGCGGGGCTCATGCTCGAGATGCACTACGAGAAAGCGGCCGTGTACATTTGAGGTAAGAAACCTCACTAGCTGCCATCGACGACGTAACCCACAGCATTTAGTGGATTGGCAGTGTGAAGAAGAAACCTTCACATCCACGCCAAGAGCCTCGATCGTGCGAGCCGCCTCCTGACCAGACAGTCGAGCCGGTAGACACTCTGTTGGCGCGGTGGTCTTCCCAAATATTTCACCGGGGGTTCGAGTCGATATTTGGCCTCTCGGTCGGCAGATATAGCTGTCCATTCGTGTACGTGAGGCGGATTTGTGGTTTTGAATAAGTCTGCGATCTCTGACAATGACAGAGATGACCCGCGGAGCGACATTTGCATCAATGCGACGAAGCTTTTCGGCGCGCTCGACGCGTATATGGACGGTGGATCGGACCGCCAGAGTTTAGAAAATGGGTTCGAGGAAAGGGACGACCAAATAAGCCAGTCCCTGAGCTATGCGATCAAGTCTTACACAGCCCGGTGGCTTCCGCTAGTACCTCATAGAGGTGATATCCAGATGAACCAGGATGAAGAAATGATCAGAGAAAGCTGGCGCGCTGCCAGAAAGGAGATGCTCAAAGTGATCAATCGAGCATCTTATCGGTCCGTCCTAGCATTGTATCTTTTTTCGCAGACTCCGGTGCCTGTAGGGATTTCCGAGGACGAAGAGCTCGACGGCATCAGCGGTTTGGTATGCATTCAAACTGCTTTGCTGCAAGTTCAAAGGCTCCGGGAACGACAGAGAGGGTGCCAGTTTCGCAGATCAGAGGCGTCAGCTTGGACAGACGCGCTAGCAGGCTCTACCTTGAGTCTCAACCTCACAGAGACATATCTAGATCTTGAAAGCAGAGCCTATTGGGCAGCGGTGGTATGGGATACGTCAAACTCATTGACGTTGAACTTTAGGTCTTCCCTGACGTCTGGATTAAAAGGGGCGTGTTCAGAGCCAGCATGGCGTTTAGTCTGGGCATTCCTCGTGGGGTCATTCCAGCCCAGAACAGAACAATGGCTATCAAACGGGTTCGAAGTGACCGACGAAGCCGCTTCTCAGATTTTCTCCGCGGCGGCCGTCTGCAGGCTATATCTCTGGAAGAACATCACATCATTGAAGGAGGCACTTAGAGAAGGGGTGGAAGAGGAGGGTATTCTCGTCACATGGAGAGCAGTCCTTGACACGGTTGATCTTTTCAAAACTTCAATCCGCCCTCTTCTCAACGCATGCGAGAGACAGCTCCACTTCTTGGACCAGTTGCGCCGACTGAGTTGGTATGAAGTAAACTTGCAATACTACCTAGGTATCTTGGTGATGGTTGATGCACTTGAGGCAGCTCACCGGTCAAATCTGCTGGCGCAAGTAGCCGAGTTGAGGCAGGACGCCGAGCGCGAATCTTTCAACATTGTTCAGTTCGGCATTGAGAGCACATACACAATCCAACTACCTGAAGAAGGCCTAAGCATCACATCAAACTTCAACGGCGTCACCAAAGGCTCGGGAACATCGATCACTACATCATTCATCGCCATTGACCCGTACCCTCACTATCTGGTTGATTCTGTTGCCCTCATGGACAAGGCAATTATCGGCAAGTATCGTCAGGGCAAGATTAAGCAAGAGACCTACTCCCACCTTTCGTCAATCTTAGTCAAAGCTCTCGAATTACTCCCTCAACATTCGAAGTCTGTCCAAAACGCCCGAGAAAGTCTGCAACAGTCTATTCGTAAGGTCGACAACGTATCTGCTGCTGGCATAGCGGCTGAAACGAGCTAAAGACATCATCTACCTAGGTAGCTAGAGACTCTAAGCAACACGTACTGGAAGGCATAATGTCCCTGCTGTCGTCTAGATCTTTTGTCGCTGCCTGCAAGTGCGTAGGGAACTTCCTAAGCTTGCCTACGCTAAAATTCTTCAGCAGGCGATCTGCCTACCGTTTGTAGAACTGCTGAACGAGACCGGCCTTAGCCATATTTAGCGCCATTCTACCCAGCTCTTTCAAGGTAGTCGCCTAGATAATATGGCGCTGTCAGATAATAGTCCATATAATAGATAGCCTGTGAGCCCCTATTGTAGGAAATCCGAAAACTGTTAGTCGGCACTAGATTTGGTGGAAGTCTTTAGCGCGTACCCCTATTCAGGTGCGCATCGTTGAATAAATGGTGAACTAATAGGGTTTACATGCATAGTGTCTCGTTGAAATCTGTACAGATCGTCGATCGCATCTACACGACAAGACATGAAATCGAAACTTCTAAAAATAAGATAAAACTAACTACCTAGGTAACTAGGACAGTAGTAGGACTAAAATCATATCGCGCGTAACGTAATAAAAACGTATGCTCCTCCCTTGAGTGTATGTACCAAGGTATTCGCTAACAGATCAATGTGGGTGTGTATCACAGGCGTATGACTGTAAGCGAAAGACGAATGGATGACGTAGAGGTTGCTCTAATACTTGGAAAAGGTAGCACGGCATGGATTTATTCATCTGGACCAGGGTATAATTTCACTTCCTAACATAGACATCGCCGTATCTCAGCGTTACTTCTAACAGGGTGAAAACATGTCCATGTTCCAGAAAGCCGGCACCTTTTTGGGTGGGGCCAGTGCTCATGAGACCAAGAAGCAAGACGAGGACGGCGAGTCCCTGACAACAGTGCTAGAGACAACTGAGGACCGTAGCGCGCTCACCATTCTCGTCTCGGATGTTACTGAGCTCATGCGCAAACAGCTCGTCGACACCTTCGACCCCAAGGAAACAGGAGCCAAAGAAGACCAAGTCGCTGCACTGACCAAGGATGATGCCGGACCAGTTAGTATCGACAAGCTGGGCGACGATGAACGAAGCAAAGAAATGCAAAAGATGATGGAAAAGCAAAAGGCCGACCTTGCCAAATTAGAGAAGGAGGTTGGCGAGGAGCAAATGGTTGCGCTGAAGGCTAGTGCATTGGAGTTCTTCGATAGCTGGAGGGACAGCATCGTCATCCGTGTCGGGGAAGTTGTCAACTCCAAGAGAACAGCCGAGAGCCAATCAAAGCACGCAAAGCCAGAACTCACGCGTCCGGAGGAAACCCTCTCTTTAGAGGGCATCGAGACCAACGAGCAGGACGATACACTTGCTCAGGAGCTGTTGAAGTCATACCCCCCTGTCGAAACTGCACTGCGTGAATTGGCTAAGGAAAAGAGAGTATTGATTCTTCACTCAGTGCTTTTGCTGCTACTCAGCTTGGAGCATTACAATGCCTACTCACGAACCCTGCTGCTTTATCTAACGACGAGCCTGGGCCTCTCGGTCACAGTACTCTCGGAAGATGAGAAGAAGGTTGCGCGTGGCCTCTTGACGGCTGCCGAAAAGATGTCAGCCGACGACGAGACGAAGAAAAGGGCCGAGGAAAACAGTACTGCTCGTAAATGGAAGATAGGCGTGGCAGGAGTCGCCGGGGCCGCTCTTATCGGTATTACGGGTGGGCTTGCGGCACCACTGCTAGCTTCTGGACTTGGTACGGTACTGGGTGGGATTGGACTCGGGGCTACCGCTACGGCTGGTTACCTGGGAGCATTAGCCGGAAGCGGCGTGCTCGTAGGTGGTCTATTCGGAGCGTATGGTGCGAAGATGACGAGCAAGGCTAGTGAGTGACCCCTTATGTCTTAATCTCGCGTGAGAAGCACCGACCCCTGCCGGGCCTCCTATTCGTGAACTCACGAGGTCCATTTGGCAGTCAGAGCTCCTTACCCGAACGGCATTTACTAACTCTAAATATCGCAGTGGAGCAATACACACGAGATGTCGAAGATTTTGCATTCGTGCCTATTCTCAAACAAGGAGAAAGTGAGATTGATGCCCGTCGGCTGCGGGTTGCCATTGGGATATCTGGCTGGCTAGGGGACAAGGATGATGTAGTCAAGCCTTGGAGATGTATCGGGCCAGGCCAAGAAGCATTTGCTCTCCGGTTTGAGCTCGAGACTTTGATGAATTTGGGAAATGCGCTTACGGCCTTGGTAACCTCCGCGGCCTGGTCGTACGCAAAATCTGAAATCATCAAACGAACTGTCTTTGCCGCCTTGACTGCTGGCTTGTGGCCGTTGGGTCTTCTGGTAAGTTCGGAAATCCTCCTGCCAATTACTTCATCATGGTGTAAAATACTGACACATACCTAGAAAGCCAGTCGTATCATCGATAACCCCTGGAGTGTCGCCAACCAACGAGCCCAAAAAGCTGGGGAAGTACTCGCGGATGCTCTCATCAACAAAGCACAAGGCGAACGCCCTGTGACGCTTGTCGGATATTCCTTGGGTGCCAAGGTTATCTACGTATGTCTGCAGCAACTCGCCGAGAGGAAAGCATTTGGCCTTATTGAGAATGCGGTGATGCTAGGCGCGCCGACTCCCAGTAGTTCTGCTGACTGGCGCCGCATCCGCTCCGTCGTCACTGGAAGGGTTGTCAATGCCTACAGCACTAACGACTACATTCTTGCTTTCTTGTACCGAAGTAGCAGCATCCAATTTGGGGTTGCCGGACTGAGCCCGGTGCTCAACGTCAAGGGCATCGAGAACGTTGATGTTGGTGACCTAGTTAAGGGGCACACTTTGTATCGACATGCGACAGCTCCTATTCTCAAGCGTATTGGCTTTGAGGATATCGATCTACAGGAACTCGATCGCGAGGAGCGGGAATTAGCGGAGCAAGAGAAGAAAGAGGAGGAACAGCGCAAGGCTGCTGAAAACAACACTGATAAGTCAGATGCTGGTACTGACAAGAGTGTAAGCGTGGAAGAGGTGTCTAAACTAGCAGAAGACGTCGAGCAGAAGAATAAGATTAGCTAGATGGAATGGGCCTGGACGAGAACCGATGTATGGGGCGAAAAGGGGTACCACAAGGTGATTTATAGGATGTAAAATATAAGTTAAAGAAGCATGTATTCATACCCAAGTTATTCGCGGATTCGACCTAGTAACTCCGTTCAAGTTCCAAAATGAGATACTTATTGGAATAATACTACTACTGGATTTCTTCATACAGTTACTGTATTCTTAGTTGGATGGCTCCCCTATCCCTGAAGACTATGACGATCATGAAAGCCGAGGAGAGGAACAGGGGCTGCCTTTAGAGCAGATTAACTCATGTGATTATGAAGACTGGCCTTGGTCAGCAACCCAACTCTTTGTATGCTTGATCATTAATACCATATATTGATTGACCTCACTATCAAAGTAATAGATGAGATGATACATTTCCAAGAACTGTCTATTGCTTCAATATATGGACCGATA
>JAOXNK010003987.1:0-21979 GCA_028566675.1 Hypoxylon intermedium | reverse complement strand
CGGATATCATTACGATTTAGACCAACGGATAGTATTAGGATTTGGACTGCCTCAAGAAGAAAACCTCATTCCTTGACCAGCAGTATGCCCTTTCCCCGGATTTTTGGCTGGTCCAATTCGAAAGTGTGTGATGGAGGGGTGAATGAACATGGCGGCCATGGAAGTAAGGTGAGAGTGGTCCGTGGGGTTGTACCGTTCCAGCCTCACACCTTTTTAGCCAATCACAACTCTTACACACCCGAAAATCCACCCCACGGAACTCTGGTCTGAGGCACCTAAGTTGAGGTTGAGTCTTATTTACCCTAGGTACACAACGCGCTTTACACAACGCTGATACCCATCCTAAGAGCCACGGTGAGCTGTAGCTATCGACCTAGCTTCAAACTTAGATACTGACTTGGCTACAGATTTAATTGCAAGCTTAGCCGACCGGGCAATTGGGCTGGCAACAACACTAACAACAATGTAGAGCTCTAGTTGTAGCCCGCGCTGGCTACAGCTTTGGCTACAGCCCTGGCTATAGCCTTGGATATAGGGTTGGCTACTGCTTTGGCTATAGCTTTGGCTACTGCTGCTGCGCAAGGCGAATAGACCATTTTTTTCAGATCCAGCCTAAACTCCCCCCATCGCTTAGATCACCAACCGAAGGACTCGGTGTGCAATGTGATAATATCGGCTTCGCCACTAAGCACCTTCTTTTGGGCAGTGGAGACTGCATTCGCCAAGTCTGTCCTCAGACTATCGGGCCCGCAACCTGAAATGATGTGAGCTATTGTGAACTTCAAAACTCATCTTACCAGGCACAACATACCGAGAACGAAACATCTCCGCGCCGAGAGAAGAGGAGGAAGCAGATCTGGCAAATAAGGCCGTTGGCTGTGTACCCGTCGGCTGACCGTCGTTGTGTTCTTCTCCCTCGGGTTACTTCCTACAACACCATTGTCAAGGGCTTTCTCGGAACCTTTCTCAGACTCCACGCTCGAAATCGCAGGTGAGCTTGCGCTTGAGTCCGTCACGAAGTAATCAATCTGTATGAGATTTGGATGGGCGGCGACGAGGGGCTCGAGTTCATCTGTTACCCATTGAATTTGGCTGGGATATCTGACCATCCAGATCAGATGAATGCGCGTAGTGATGGAAGAACCTTGGGTAATGCGCCTAGATGCATATTCAATCCACGGAAGGCACGCAGATATTCCGCTACCGCCTGCGACGAAGACCTGTGACTCGTATAGGGCAGGAATATCCTCCACCAATCCACCATATGGACCGTCAACCTGGACTGAGACCGAGCGGCCGCTGGCCTCCGCCACATCGTGATTCGCAACTGACTTCAGAAGGTCTAGAGTGAGCCCGTGGTGAGCCCGAACGTAGAAGATCATCTCCTGCGCATCGGTGCCCTGTTTGATGCCTTTGCCTGAGTGCTTGGGCAAGTTTGCTATCGTGTACGGGTGGTTCTGCAGTATCGACAGATGAGGCAATCGAAGCCAGACATGCTGTCCAGGTTTCCATTGGAAATCCGGCGGCGCAAGGACAATCACCTTTGTCATGCCGCCCGGGAGTTCTTGAAGCTTCGCTGGGAAGCCTTGAAACCAGTCCCGGAAGATGCTGAAAGTCTGCCACTTGTAGAAGAGGCGTACTAGACAGGAAGCAAGCCAGATGGCGAGCGTTGCGTACAAGTACACCCACGAGTCTTTTTCTTGTTTCGAATGCCAAAAGAGGAGACCGAGGTATGCTACATACATGGGAACGTGCATCCGGTAGAAGAAATTGTAGAACCGGTGGCGAATCCAAGGAATAGCCAGCACGACAATTCCCACCAGAATACCCAACGGGGGTGTTCCAGTATACTACGAATAACCGCGAAGTTAGGTCTATCAATTCCACATGACCCAGAATGGGTTAGAAGAGAGAAAGTGGTCCTACCTCCATGCTTTCCGGCTTATAATACTGTTTTCGGAGTTGGGTAGGTCCGCCATCTCTCAGGGGCGCAACGATGAAGGGCACCGTATGGGCAATGGCCAAGAATAAGCACATGTACGAAACCCAGCGATGGAAGACATTCAGCTTCTCGTGGCTGATTCCCGTGAGCATCGTGACGAAATTGACCTTATTGGCCAAGGCAACGATGATAGGAGTTAACGCCTGAGCCATCAACCCTGTTCGTACGGCCAACGGAGGTGAGCCATATCCGCGACGTTCACGGTAATAAGGATGAACTAGAAAGGTCATTAGGAGAAGGAACAGAGATGTGATGACAATGAAGGCCGATGATCCCAGAGATGGAGGTCCTAAATAGTCCGCGACGCGCCCTTTGAAGTGCCGATAATTGATTAGGCGACATAGGGCTAGTGTTTTACGAGATAATGTTCCTCTCCCGGTCGTTGGAGCCCTTTTTCGAGCTACCTGGTTCCGATGTAGACGGTAGAAGTAGGCGAACATGGCGACGCCAATGGCCACCAGATAGTACCAGGTAGTGTAGTGACCATATTCATACTGATGATCGTAAGACACAGTAGCCTGAGACAACTGGTGCGCAGCCTTGAATGCGGCACAAGCGTCGCTATCACATCGAGGGTCGGAAAGGGGTAGATCGGTGACGTTCGCTGAGCCGGAGCTATCGTCCATTGGCATTGACATCGCCATCGCCATCGCCTTGGTATCCGTCCTGAAGGTAGCCGATGAAGCCAACAGTTATGCTGGCCTATACTGATAGGATAGAAGGGTTTACATCAACCATCTTTAGCTTGAACGATGATACGGATGGTTTTGTAGGCATTTATATGCTTGGCACCACTGTTCACCCGTACTGGGTGGCCCCGGATAATTGTGGTAAAATATGATTGCGGCCAAATATCAAGGAACAAGGATTGATGGAAACCTTCTCACCATTCAGTCCAAATGCATCCTACAACGGCTACTTGCTGCGGGTTGGTGGAGCGAAATCACATACTAACGCCTGCATCGTACATGATGTCTGGGAATACCTTACCCAGGACACCCAATGTAGATGGAGAGGAGCTCGAGAAAGGAGACAACCTTGGAACAGCATCGTGATGCAAACCGGCAGACCGTGCAACCACACTACCGGTTGAACACATGTGCAAGCTTGCACAGACAAGCACCTATATAGGTACTTGGACGGATACCAGAAGCTTAGAAACAAGAACACTTTGTACATGATGTTAGGTAGCTAGGTAGTTACTATAAAAGGTACTGCGGTGGTTTTGGCTTGCTGCCGCAACGTGCACGTAACTACTACCTCAAACGTGCTCACTGCTATATTTTACCGCCTCAACATCCATGTCACCTTCAGTCCGCCAAGTCCGCGTGGCCTACGGCAGCTGAACATGCACCAGGCCAGCCTTACATAAGGTGCCCAGGGAGGCGACATAAGCTTCTCAGGTTGAAGCGTCTCTCCCCTGGTCCTCCCGCTCGGCTAAGTTGCCAACCCAGCGGTCCGGGACCTTTCTTCTGTCACAGTAGACAAACCTAGGCCAAATCTTGGGCGCCAAGCCGACGCGCAATCGTGCCCGAAACTCTGGTGTTGTACCGTTGCGTGCCAATAAAGTAGAATATATATGTCATCAACGACGGTGGGCATGTTATCTATGACTATGGTAATGTCGTCCACCAGCGCGGCACCAAGCGCTACACCAACTATGAATATGGCCATGTCAATGGGAGAGAACAGTTCTTGTAAGATTTCGGTATGTTAACCTGATGATTTACCAACAAGGATCCGATACTGACCATGACATCGATGTAGATGCTATGGAACTGGTATACCATTGACTCATGTTTCCTTGCATCTTCGTGGCACAACACCAGCTCTGGCATGTTTGCCGGCTCTTGCATCGGCGTTATCCTGTTGACTATATCGCTCGAGCTGCTGCGCCGAACTGGGAAGGAATATGATCGATATCTTATTCGAAAACATGCTTCCACCGCTGTCTACGCATCTACTCCTTCGTCCAGGGATGGCGAGAACAAGTCCGTTTCGGCAAACACAGCACCTGCCCAAGGGATCGTGCAGTCAGGAGGCTTTCGACCATCGGTTTTGGAGCAGGCTGTCAGGGCACTGCTGCACGTGGTACAGTTTGCGGTTGCCTACTTCATCATGTTGTACGTCTTTCCCCCAAACGGGATCATCTATTTATGCATTCAGATGGCACACCCTGTTCCAAGAGACTGACTAGTATTATGACAGACTTGCTATGTACTTCAATGGCTACATCATCATATCCATCTTCATCGGTGCCTATATCGGCGCATTCATCTTCCACTGGGAGAATCTTGACCGAGGGTGAACTCGCATGGCCCCTTTTTTGATTGATGGAGTGCTAACCACCCTCTTCTTAGACGCGGTGCGACCGGTACAAGTCAAGAACCGACGGTATGCTGTGAATAAACAACCGTTGGAGACTACATCGTTTGATGTAGATATCACTGCATGAACTAGGCTGTCATACGAACCCTCGGAAGGAAACACCGGCGGCTACGGGATCGGATAGACGCTTCGGCAGATTGTAGCTAGGCAATAAGGTTAATCTGAATCTGATTGTTTTGAAGCTCTCTCCACGTATAGGATATGTCACGGGAGGGTAGTTAGATTGCTAGAAAATCTGTATGATGTTATGTGGAGGCCGAGTAACTTAATAGGGGTAAAAAGGATCAATGGCCAAGCATCCCAAATGGTACATTTTTCATCTTCAAATAACTATTTAAGAATATTGACGAACTATGAGCGTTAGCATGTAAATAAACCCTCGCTCCTCGACTTCGGATGTGTGCCCGTCACCATGAATACCTTGGTTGGTTGAAACATGGTCGTACTCGTCACTTGCACAACGTGAGCAGCGCTGTCATATCATATGCTACCATAGATACCAGCTAGATCCTGCGGATTCGTTATCGGACAGTATCGGACAGCTAGCTGCTGCACATAGCTTCGCATTCGGATGGGCTACCTTGGGTTTATGTGTCATTTGCTTCGTTGGCTACCTAGGTAGGTACTTAACCCCGTACTTAGACATTGAGGCTTGTGTACGACTTCTCGGCGGTAATGCAATGTGCTCATCTGCGAGCAATCAAGGCTGCCATCGGAAATCAAAGTGTTGCTAGTATATGGGTGGTCGTCTTTTCTCGACGCAGACGTCCAAGTGCTGAAGTTTCTAGTGTTGATTTGTATACGTGCCTACGTGAATGTATCTTTACATAGGAACTTAACAATACCATTATATTGAATCCAGATAATTCCATCAGCAACTGGGCTGGCCCGGGGACTTATCGTCGTCCGAGTTAACATCTAGGGTGATGTCTGTTTTTCCGCCCTTGGCATCGTTCATCTTGCCTGGAAAAACGTCTTCTCTCAAGTTGGGAAGAGCTGCACCCCAGTCATTGGTAAGCATCTTGTCGCGGACTTCGGTCGAAGGGAAACCAAGGAAGCCGACCAGGTCGCCAAGCTAAGAGAGTGAGAGGTTAGCCAAAATACCGCTTTAGTCACAGCTTCGGGATTGTGACATACAAACCACGCGCCCGTGTGGTTCTCGATGTTATCATCATCTTCGTTTGCAAAACGGAAGTCGTGGGTGAGTCCGCCGTCCTGATGGTATACAATCTTGGGATGCGTATCCTGCCACCGCACATCCGCGGCTGCTTTGACTTGCCATCCCTTATGCTGGGATACCGCGACGTAAGAGGGCATGCCATCACCATCCTTAACCCAGACCACGATATGCTCCCAGTCATTCTTGTGGCCGACTCCGCAGCTGCCGTCGATCGATTGATCCTTTTCGAAGTAGTAGCCATAATGGAACCCACACCAGCCGTTATTGCAGCGTGCTCTCGAGTAGACATTGTTGTTTTGTAGATCCGACAGATCACGACAGTGGCCATTTTTGGCTCCGCCGCAATTTAGACCTGGATTCAGGTTGCCGTTGGCGTCAATGGCTGGCGTGTTGTAACAACCATCGGTATCAAAATCCATGGCTATATACGTGTGAGTTGAAATACTTATAGTTTTTCCCCCCTTTGAATGGGATAAGTTACCTGGTTGCCATTTCTTGTCTGCATCAGTTGCACAACCTGTGATTTTAGTTGGCGGATCGCGCGTGAATAAAGCTGAAGAGGTCGCCGAGACTGCTACTGCACTGGTAACTGGGATGAGAGCTGCTGTGAGAAGTAACATGATCCTCGATGGTGGACCCTGAAGGGTCGAGGAGGACACGATGCAAATGTGTCTAAGGGAAGCCTCAAATAACTTGGCTGAATGTTAATAGTCAGAATGATCATTGATCATACACCTACCCAGGTAGATCTAGAAATATATATAGGTACCTACGCATCCTGAGAGTTATTGCGAGATCCTCATTCGGAAGTCCGAGGTAGATATGCATTCCTTATTGATATTATTACAATCTACCCTCATTTGGGACCAGCAATTGGTAGTATAACATGATGATTGGTCACTGTATTCAGCCTCATGCCTAATTCGTCCTAAGGTACCCTGTTACCTACCGGTATACGAAGCCCGCATATCATCGGACCGACGATGTCGGTTGGGCCGTAGGATCAATGCAACGAATCGCACGATTTGACTTCTTCAGGGGCTCCAGGCAACCTGAACGTTACCTACATTAAGGATCTGCATAGCTAACCCCTAAGCCCAGGTGCATCCATAAAACAAGGCACGCCTTACATAAGACCAATACTTTCGAAGCCGACCCCTAGGAGTCTTACTACTCTATGGGCTAGAGTACTTAATATGAGTCGGCGTTCTCTACCTGATACTTCAAGTCTTCGCATAGCAGAAGCCTAGATTCTCGTCCCTAAATCTCAATGTGCCACTTTTCTAGCAATGATTACGGCCTCTCTGGCTTCTTCCTCGTAAAACACAATGTTCTTCACTTCCAAACCCACCTCAGCAAGTAGTTGCTTCCAATGTGTTTCCGTCCTTGCCTCTGCGTTGAGCATAGCAAGCATTGTCAGGTCTAGTTGCGTTTCATATCGGTGCGCACCGCGGTCTGGCAGCACCAACTCATCAATCAGGAGTACCGAGTGCTCGCTCATGGCGTCGCGAACATGACCAAGAATAGTGCGAGAATACTCATCAGGCCAGTCTGTGGCGCGTGTTAGCCTATGGCGTGGGTTGAAAGAATGTGTTTATAGGGGTAATCCACTTACTTCGCAGAACACTCCTGAAGTAGTATGATGCTGCGCCTGCGTTGAATATAATATCAGTCGTACTATTTTAAGAAGATCGGGTTCTTCTTAGGCAATCGACTCACCTTTTACGGGCTGGTCATTGAGGAAATCCACAGCGACTTTCTCGATGCCATCCTCTAGTTCTGCGTTTGCAATCACTTCTTCAAGGTCCTCCAAGACGACTCTGCCCTTCAACTCTGGCACTTGTTTTTTGAAAGCCTGTCGGTGACGTATAAGCAGCATTTAAGTACGTCGCCGAGGATCGACTCACCTTGCATTGGTGCCCAACGTTTCCACCGATATCCACGAATGATACCCCTTTCTCTTCTTCGCCCACACTTCCAGCAGTGACTTTCTGAAAAGCTTCCGTGATTTCCTTGATGACCTCTGGCTGATCTAACCACGTTTGCACGCCTGTACGGTGAGACCCCATAAACACATTGAAGTGCTGCGCATTCTCCGGTCGGGTCTTTAACCAGTCGAAGAACGTTTTTTCCTCTGGGCTCACTCTGTTCCCTTGCGCAAAAGCCGTGTCATCCTTGATTTCTGGAGGGTGATAGGCGTGGCGTCTGAGGAAGGCCGGAAGTGTGATCATGGCAGCGAAACAGTTGTCCACCCTTATGTAAGTTAGTCACGTAGTATTGTAGCTTACCCTGGTCCATATGAAGCAAACCGCCAAAGGGAACGAGTATGTAGGAGGCTACTTACATATTACACACCCCAGCACTTTGGCCCGTTCCCGATAGGTTGTTGAAAAGTGGCTTGCAGTCCAAATGCCGACTTCAACTTCATGGATCAAGTTTAGGGAGGCCAGGTACCTCAAAATACGGGCCAGCAACTTCGTATCTGGGCTTTTACCTGTCTTTTTTGCCAAATCTTCCGTGGACAAGGGGGAGGGACTCTCCTTGAGAAGATTGAAGATATTGAGGTCCACGGCGATACGTGCAACGGGAAGCTCGAGTCCCTTATAGTAGAAAGGTATTAGTGAAGCGTTTTATGGCCAGAAAGAGGTCATGTTCAACAGGGGAGTCTAATCAAGGGGTAGCTCAGCTTGGTGAGGGAATAATTCATCTTACATTGTACAAGACGCGTTGACAAGCCTCCGCCGGCGTCTCCAACTCAGGTACAAGTTTTTGAATGGCCGAGAGGAATCGCCTTCAAAGTTGGTCGTCTGCACGAAGATTCGCGTTTATGAGTGACGGATCTGAAACCAATTTCTCAAGAACGGAGACTGTGGATTCTAATGTTACGGTTTTTGAAATAGCCATCGTGATCAGGGGGTTTATTCTCAATCAATTTAGTAAATCGTAACACTGGGTCTCTTTAGCAATGTCGTAGGGCAAGGGATAAGGTATTCTGATATTCTGATATTCTATGCAACGTGATTCAAGAGCTAATAGAGCAATAAAGAGATGGGATATTTTCATAGAAATAAGGTGCTAGTTATTTATATATTACTTGGGACCTATCTTACATAGACCTCTTCGGCGTTGCTGGCAGCGCCCTGCACCGACCGGAATCGCGTACATGCCGACACAATTGGAACCCATGTCAGAAATCCCAGATATCAGGGGCTGCAGTCAGATTCAGAAGGAACTGGGTAGGAGAATGGCGTCCCATGCCTAAGTGTATTTTGGAAGACGTATCAGCAGGTCTGTGAAAGTGAAAGGAGTCGGTATACTGGTGATTACGACAGGCCACCGTCGCTCTCGGTCCCGACGTAGAATCATGAGTAGCGAAATCGCATGGTGAACGCGCTGTTTCTGGTCAGTTGCCAGTGTGCTCATGCAAGTCGCAAATTAAAAGACTAATAACAGCGTTGATTTTGTACCTGCAATGTAACATAGCCCGGTTGCATATCTTCTTACCCAGGATTAATAAGACCAACTTGCATGAACCCCTAGCCCGTGAGATAGTCAAGGCCAGATCCATAGTATACGTCAGAATCTGACAGACCCCTAGTCATCCTGCGGGGATTTTGAGGTTGGAGGATTATCGTGCCTTTGAACATGAAATCCGTGCTGGCCTGGACCCAAGTCCAAGTAGCTAACCCCGAGAATCGTCGGCAGATATTATATTGAAGCCCCATCACGTGTTCGGTCCTACCTTGTCTCGAACCATGGCGTTAATGGTGATGTGAGATCGTCTCGAGCACGATGAAGAAGTTTAATTATATACAATTATATACCTAGATAAAAGGATGTCTCCCAGAGTAATTTCTTAGTTCCGTGTCAGTCCGGTTTATCCGCCAGCGAATTCCAAGAGGACATCATTCTCATCCTTACTCTGTCTTGACTGACAACATGAACGCCGCACACGACACGATTTCAAGCTTAACCGGAAAAAAATACTTGAATATCATATTTGCATTATCATTCCAGTCCCCTTCTATCATTTCTGCTGTAGTCGTTTCTGGTCACTCCTTTCTATCAAAACTTCCATATACGAGAAAGGCGAAAGCAGTGAGTGCCTTACTGTCTCAATCTTCAATCTCGTGTCCGCTCGCTTAAAAAGTGCCCTCCACTCAGCTAGACTTCTCTCGCCTCCCCCAAACAATGTGAACATCAGCAAATCCTGTGTTCTGATGAGTTGCTCCATATGGTTCGGGATGTCGCCAATGCAATCAGGAAGCACACGCTCCATTACAAAGATCCTAGTACCGTACTCTTCCATGGCCGGTATCAGGTTCCGTAGTATTCGGACACAGTCCGCATCTTGCCAATCGTGCAGAATGCGGCTAAGAAGATAAGCCTTGGGCCGCAGCCCTGACGGTTGGGGACCAAAGAAATCATGAACCTGGAAGCGGACTCTGTTCTCAACTCCATGGTTCTTAATGGTTTCATTGGCTGGGACTTCATTGGCGATTAGGTCCTGAATGAGGAAGTCGATATCTGAAGGAATCTCTTTCAGAATGTTGACTTCAATATGGCCATTTCCACCCCCAACATCGACTACCAGACCATCGTTGATTGCCTCCCAGTCGAACCCCATTGCAAATAGAGGAGCCGAGTTGCTTGAGTGGCTTACTAATAGTGCCTTCATGGCTGAGCTGAACTTCTCCATGCCCTTGCCGTCTGGGTCATCTGCTTGGAGTACAGTCCAGAAATCTCGGTGTTGTGGGTCAGCAAGTGAGACTGGTATCTGGACATGCTCCGGCGGGGCCGAATCTTGCCATATCCTCAACGCTTCGGGTATTTTCCAGGCGCCGCTGTTGAATAGTGAGCTGAGACGCATCTGGGTCCATGGCGAGACCGATGGCATTGCAGCTGAGATGGACGTATGGGCGACGTGACCCTCACGAGGCTCATGGAATATGCCCATCAGGTATGCAAATCTTAGTTGTTGGTAGAGCAGCTTTGAGTTGACACCCAGTTTAGTCCCTAGGTCTTCAATACTGATAGATCCTTCTTGGGGTACAGCTTGAGGCACACCCAGAGCATCTAGACTTCGGAGTACCTCTATCTTGCTTACAAGTGGACCGGTGAGAGAGGATAAAGTATCCACTGGACCGAGAGCCAGGTTCAGCATTGCATTACTCGCGTCGATGAGGGCTGACCTCGTCTTCAGAATGTCGGGATACTCGCCAGCATCCTGCCAGTCCCTGCGTCCGTTGGCTTCGAACGAAGGCTGTTGAAGGTTATGCTTCTCCAGCTGTTTTTGGAGACTAGTCGCCGCCTCTAGGATTGCTGCAGCTTGTGTAATGAGCGAGGGTGTCGGTATAGTAGCCATAATATCATCCACGAGTTGGTCGAAATACTATACAATATGAGGTAGGAAGAGAGTAAGGGGTAGACACTATAGTGACGATCTGTGTAGGTGTTGAAGGTTTAGTAGATTAACAAAGGGTCAAATACAATGCAACCATGTGGACGTGTAAATGAAGAGGCAAGTAGTGCAAGAAATGTAGACTAGACTGATGATCTGGGAAGGGTGCTTAAGTATTTGGTAGCATGCTATGATTTGTTGGATCCACCAACCTAACTTACCCTGGTCCACGTAGTATTGCCTAAGAAAAAAGGGGGGGCTATCAGAAAAATAGCTTGTGGTAAGCTGACATACATGAGAGCACACATCAAAGAGTTGGCTAAATTATCACCCTCTACATCATAAAATTGGATCCCTATAATCCTAGATGGATGTATTATACTATCTCCAAAGTAACAAGAGAACAGACAGACAGTCTACCTAGGTAGGTAGCTATTGATACCAAAAAAACATGAAATCCTTTAAGCAACCTCAATCACAAAGTCTTCTTTTTGACATTTATTGCTTCCATGCACTAATCCGACACCCAAAGCCCCCTAAAATCCATCCGCAGTTCGATCAATGTTCGTATTTGTAATCCGGGACTCTGTCAGAGAATTCGGTTGGCTCTGGGATTTTTCCCTCTCGAATACGTTCCTTGAGAGCTTCGCGTCTATGGTAGATAGACCTAAGTACCCAGAAGAGGCCAAAGGAAATGCATACCGCGCCAAGACTCCATGCGTGCCCAAGAGTATACGATGGAGCCATGGTTTGTGGATATATCTGTCCCGATATGATGCCGCCGATATTAGCCAACGCGAATGAAAGTCCAAGAGATGCAGCTCGCTTGCCGTCGGGCGCAGAGTTAGTCGAAAGCCAAGCAATATTCGCACCACCCATTATCCACACGCATGTAGTGACCAAATAACAAGCGAAGTACTTCACACCGACGGACAGGTGATTACCTCCAATCAACATGGAATAGCCCACCATTCCGAAGGGTGCACAGAGAACGCAAGGGAGGAATCGGCGTGTAAAGCGATCAGACAAGTATCCGCAAACACTATACACAATGGAGCCCCAAAGAAAGACGGGGATGCTGAGATACTGGGATTGCTCGACGGTGAAATCAAAGCCAAACCGAAGGATGATGGGCAGGAAGACGCTAAACCCATATATCACTGTGAGACACATGATTTGGATGAAGGCGTGTAGCCAAGTCTTAACGTCCTTGATGGCCATCATGAACTCAGCACGGGTATAATGACCTTGTCCTCCGCTGTAAGCTTCGGTCAACTCGGCGCGCTTCCGCATGACGGCTCGATCGTCCTCATTGAGGAAATATGCCGTAGTATATGAAGAAGGGATGATGAAGTAGCATAAGCCAGCAACAGCAACAGTAACGGAACCTTCGAGGATGTATAACCTATTGACCAGAGTTTAGCATACCTTTTTATACGTTTTCGTTGGGAAAGTGAACTCACCATCTCCATCCAGAATATCCTGCCTTTCCGTCCATGAACAGAATGCCATACGCAATCAGGCCACTGAAAGCGCTTGAGATCGCTGCCGTGCCTAGATTCGTGTTAGACCCATATGACCCTGACCCCTGGGTCTACTCATCTTGCGACTTCTTACTAGGTACTTACTATACAGATAGCTTATCCTCAACCCGATTTCCTCTCTTTTATACCAATTTGCCAACATAAGTGTGAGACTAGGCATCAGAAACCCCTCAAACATGCCCATCAACAGGCGGCATGCAACAAGATCGCCGAAGTTCTTCGCGAACCCATTTCCAAGACAGCAAAGCCCCCAGCATGCTGCAACTGCTGGAATTACGCGATTGAAACCTATTCGTTTTACAATCAGCGCAGCCGGTAATTCCGAAAGAATGTATAACGGATAGAAGAGCGAGACTGCCGTGTTCAGTTGCGTCCCGACGAGATTTAGGTCTGTGATCATCCCCTGAGTGGCCGCATAACCAATGTTTCCTCGGTCCAGGAACGATATAAGTTGCAGCACAATGATGACAGGGCAGATATAGAGGTCAAGTTTCGTAACGACGCGAGCCTCACGTCGCTTAAAACTAGCATCTTCTTCGGTAGTCGCGACTTCGATTTGTTGTAGCTGCGAATCGAATTCCGGCTTCACGGCATGATCCACGGAATCACGATGGACGGACATGATCGGGCAGCGGGCGTTTCATAGAAGTGAAGAGACGTATGTCAGTGAAGCTGAGTTCAGACCGTGAAGGGTCTCATGATTTGTTTCTTACTATATTTAGGGGTCTCGAACTACTCCAACGTTCCATCCTCGGCTTATCGGTAATCTATTTTATACCACGACCGGTAGTGTTATATGCAGGATACGCCAAGCCTATATGCAGATAGTACCTACCCTTGAGAGACGGCAAGGTAACCCTTTGAATGCTTCGGAAACCCCATCTATCGGTACCGCACTTCGGCTCTCTCGAGATTTGAGATATATGCCTTGAATATGATCTTAGAATCCTGACTAGAGGAAGGCATAAGGCCAATGTTGATAATGATGCTATCGTACCCTGCTGTGGTATGTTCCAAGGGAAGAAGGCTGACAAGTCGTGCTCTCAGGCTCATGGGTTATCATCGCAACCCCGCAGGTAAGCCAAGGCGCTTCCCAAGTACATGTACCAACTTCTCATGAGGTTATAAATCGCCTTCATCTACTGGTTAAGACCTGTATGTAATCGGGTATGTGTTCGTGATCTGCACCGTCACATACATATGCAGACAATAGTTCCTTGTTTTCAATCAACCATGAATAAGATTCCCATCTTGATTGTTCGGAGTAACTAGTGTACCGAAAGCGATTAAAGATATGTGGTTTCCTAACGTATATGAGTAAGGGTTAAGGTAGATAAGTTGGGACTGTTCAAGGGGTTAAACATGCAAACGAAAAGGGAACGGAATACAAGGTGAAGGTGCATAGCGATACAATATACACTGCTAGTCTGCTACTGATGAACAATATGGATTAGTATAATTCATCAATTGCGTTTGTTTCATCACCATGCGAGCACGTATCAGGATATAGGTAGTGTTGTTGAATCGATAATTAACCATGTTCTCTAGGCGTGATTTACTGCGAAATCACCTATATCTTCCGCATCAACCTGTACATCGCAGAATGCAATCTTCATGTGCTGAATTACCCCGGCCAGTTCTTGCTTCGCGGTTGTTTCTGGCAACTCCGAAAAGGCAGTCTCAACAGTTTTCATTGCATCGTCCACCAACTCTAGAGAGACGGTGAGGCGGCGGGCAGCTCTACTGAATTCAAGAAACTTATCCGTATTGGCTTCTTTGGAACTCGTCCTGGGAGCAGGTGTAGTTTTCGGTGTTGGCAGGCCCTTGAACTCAAATGTCGTCGGATTGGACGCGGATTTCACCTTTGTCGCAGATGTTGTCTCCTTTACGGATGGTTGGAACCAACTGCTATATACGTAAGGCGAAGGACTTTCTGGTTCACGTTTCACAATCTCCTGGGGCGCGGGTGAGACGACAGGCGCTCGCTGCTGTGGTATTTTCAGAGGCGGGTGGTTCGATTTGACAGGCCTCACATTGTTGCTGGTCTTATCACGAGAAGGGGATGGCAAAGGCTTGCTGTGCGTGGAGGGACGATTTGAATTTGGAGCAGAGCTTTCCGGCGTTGGTTCCGTTGCTGGTTCCGTTGTAGTACTGACAGCTGCTGGGCGACGCAAAGTCTCGCTGGGTCTGTCTTCGACCTCTTCTTTTGGGTATGGGAGATATTGCTTCGGACTGGAAAAGTCAGATCGTCCGATATAAACTACTGTGAAATCACCGGGAAAGGACAGCTGAATGACTAGGTTACTTACTTAAAGGTCGCTTCCGTCAAGTCAAACTCATTGGCTGTATTCTTCAGCTTACGCCGCACCTTTTCCATGATTAGAAGGTGGACATTTTGGCCATAATCATTCCGAATTTGATCGTAGCCGTCAAGATTGAGCTCGATAAGGAGCGGTGTGAGGTCGGCATTGTGATAGTTAAGGCCGACAGTGCCTAAGAAGTTTATAAATATTATTTTCTGGTGTTGATTCCATGAGAATCGGTTGCCCGAAACTAGCTCTCGGGCTTTTATGTCCTTCCAAACATTCGAATCTGGTGTGCGTGTCCGGGTAGGTACCCCATGGACAGGTTTTTGTACCATGACTATGGCTGCTCCGTTAGTTCATGTGCCCCAATGTCTCATCAAGGGCAGTTTGTAGGGACGTAGGGGATCAGAAATAGTCGACGTGTTTTAAGGAGGGGGTAAAGGGGGTCTTAAATGCTTGTAACATGCCCAACATAAGGTAAAAGGGTCCAAGCTACTACCATTGCTCCATAACACGCCAGCAATTTATGAGTGATTAATATCAAACTCTACAGTAGTCTTGCACAGACGTCGCTTACTTACTGTGCAGATATGCTACTTGACCTTGGCCGACCGCCATGGGATATTTGAACTTAAATATTGAACTACGCCGTCGGCCAAAGCTTAGCAGGACTAAACTTCGGAGCCGGTGGTTGAAAGTCAAAAGTGGATGGTGTCAGGGGGTTAAATTTCGTACATCATATGAAGACCTAATAGGGAGCAACATCTTATGCGTCTGATCTACGTACCAAACACGTAGGATGACGTTTTGCAGGAACTTGAGGGCAGCTTCACGTAAGTGACGTGATGTAAGGTATATCAGATAGGAAGTCGATTAGAAAGAAATGCAAGTTATCTAGAGCCTAAGGAGTGTGGACCATCGCTCATGCATGACATGTGACCTTTCCACGCACCCTCCGACACGTCCACACCTATATAGGTCAGTCCGTATAGCCTCTCCCTCACAAGCTTCAGCATCCCCTCTAGCTCATCTTCGGGTAGCTCGCCCCAAGTTTTGTGATCATCAGAAAGTTCCATGCCCATACAGAGCGGGCAGGCGAGGTCTAAAGTGCGCATAGATAGACCAAACTCTTGCATCTTTGCTAAGTTTAAGATCGTGGCCCATAGCTCGTTTGGCAGACTTATACCGCCCTTGCTCCGAATACTGCTGCCAGCCGTCCCACGGGTAAGGATCTGTCTCGCGTAACAGACCCAGCGAGCCGACATTGAGAAAGAGGAGGATGTACTCTGTGAAGAGTCCTTGGGAGAAATCGGTCATCTTTACCGGCTTCATTGTGTCCGACGTGGTTCGCGAATGCTGCCTGGAAGAGTTGTTGTGCGTCCTGCTGGGCAGCTAATCTACGATCCACCTAGGGCGCCCAACTGTAGGAACCCTTCTAGTAGACGTGGTGTGGATAATATTGGCACGAATGTATAGTATCCCATTGGATGGGGCCCGGCCGCTTGACGATTGTCCAGAAACATGGTACCGGGAGTCTGGGAAGATGTTAATAGGTGGCATGTCGTGTGCCACAGAGTCTCCCTTTGTTGGCCCTTTGGCGGTTTGCGTGATCTGGACCAGGGTAGGCGCTAAGCCAATGGAATTGCTTCATGTGAGCAGGGGACCAGCACAGCGTATTTCCAGCTCAAACGCCACCCCCATTCTGCAAACTGTCATGAAGTTCACCGCCGTAAACAGCGAGCTTCACCACCATGAGCGACAAACCACCCCAATCTCAGATCGCACCTCGCCAAAGTAAATTAAAGGTAAAGTCTGGTTGTCGCACATGCAAGTAAGTCTTCGAATAGGGGTTCTCCCGCCCAGTCATGCCATGCCGTGCCGTTGACTTTAATCAAGGACTCGGAGAGTCAAATGTGACGAAGGGCGGCCTGCATGTTGCCGATGCATATCTACAGGTCGCATCTGTGAAGGATATGGGGTTTGGGGCGGAGGCAACCAATATGGCCGTCGTCTGATTGGCCCAGACCCCAACACCAGTCCGAAAGGCATTTTTGCATCAAAACTGATCATCGCGATAAGCAACGAGGAGAACCGGTACCTGGACTGGTTCACGTATCGAACTATTCTGAAACTACCTGGTGCTTTCAACTTTGGATTTTGGGAGAAGCTTTTATTCCAAGCAATTGCGAGCGAGCCCGCTGTCTTGCATGCAGTCCTCGCGTTGGGCTCAGCTCATATCAAGGAAGGGCTTCTTAGCACTTCAGCACCAGTGCTCACCTTGGATAAACATGAAGAGTTCACATTACAGCATTATAGCAGAGCAATCGCTTGCCTTCAGCCGCATTTCTCAACTAGAAACGGTTCCTCCGTCCGCATTGCTCTCATAACTTGCCTGATCTTCGTCGTCATGGAATTTCTCCGAGGGCACTACCAAGCAGGCAACATTCACCTTCAAAACGGACTGAAGCTTTTGAATGTGTTCAAAGCTCGATCTAATGCCACAGATTACTATAGTCTCTTCCAGGAACCCTGTTGCAACTCCGTAGATGCCTGGATTATCCAAGCCTTCGTCAGGATTGACGTGCAGGCAAAGTTCCTCGGCTATGGATTATCACAATACCTAGACTTTATGGTGGAGGATTATACATCTAATTTTCAAAACACAAAGCTCACCTTCCAGTCTAACAATCAAGCCAGACAGCATCTGGACAAACTCTTCAATCAAATATTCTATCTAAGTCACGAATGCCGCCACCAGACGCTACTTCGGGGCCAGGAATGTGCTAGCATTTTCCTGGCCAAGCAGCGAGTCATCAAGACCAGACTCACTTCCTGGGCTCGAGCGTTCAAGATGTATCATAACAGTATCAAAAGCAAGCGTCCCAATCTCAACACTGTAGGCCATACCATTCTTTGCGCGTATTATAGCATGGCGGAGATTATGGTCGATACATGTCTCTGTCCAGCAGACGAGTCGAGATACGATGCACACACACAGGCCTTCGAGTCCATCGTAGGCCATCTAAAGTATCTACGCGATCTCGCCGCGACGCCATCATTGCATGAGATAGTGCACTTTGCAGACATGTCCAAATCGGTATCTGACCTAGGGGCACTTCCACCTATCTACTATACAGCTATCAAGTGCCGAGTCCGCCGTTTAAGACACGAAGCCATCGCATTCTTGAACGGAACAATGCATAAGGAAGGGATGTGGGATTCTCTTCTGGCGGCTTGTGTCACGCGGGAAGTTGTCAAGATTGAAGAGGGTGATTTCTACAAGGGCACCGATATGGCCGACGAGCATTCTTCTCGCGTCGACTCGAAGGACTATACTCGAGACCCACAGCTACCCGAATCGTTCAGGTTACATGATGTAGAGGTAGAGCTCCCGGATGGCTATGAAGGGGCTCTCGTGCTGAAGTGTCAGCGGAGGTTAGATAAACATAATTGGGAGTGTATTAGAAGAGAGTTCGGGTACGATATACCGACTCGCTCTTGGAAAGCTATATGAGTAGCAAAGTCGTAATGTATTATTTCTTGCTAACAGGGAAATCAAACCCCTTTCGACTCACTGGCAGCGACGACTTTCTCTGAGCCCCACAGAAACCTCCATCAGATTTGATATTGTTGAGAGGATGTTATCGCACATGAATTAAGAGTTCACATCCGTCCACTCTAGGCCCTCTCGTCAATGCACAGTCTTCCCGTTCCCTAATTTGAGGGCTGTTTCAGTTCCTTCTACTCTAGTTATCAACATCATTGGGCAAGATGAACCCGGAGATATTACAACACTCGGAGCGGGCCAACTGTCGAACTTTCTAAAAGCCGACAGCGTTCATCCAGAATCTTACCTCACCCAGATCAGATAATGCTGACTTTACTTGTCATAAGCCAGGCCAAGACATCATCACTGCAGGTTATAAGCTTACCCATCTCCTACGGCGTGGAAGACGAGGACGAGGGGCGACTTTAGATTAGAAGATTTCATCAACGAAAAACAGGGAATCCCGTCAAGTAACCATGGTTCCATGAAGCTAGGCACTTTACCAGGCAGTTCGTCTTGTACGAATAGGAGTTGGAGTATTTACTATACATCAAATGAAACGATTCGCCCCTTTCTGCCCCCTCTCAACCAACATCTCGCCAGTACTGATGTGGCCTTCATGTCTACGGCGCGGAGTAACTTGGCTGTAGCTTACCCTTCTAGCGTCGTCGCCGCATGGACCCCATCGGCTATTATGAACGCTTTATAAGCAAAGGAACAAATGCAGGCTGCATGACATACGTAATTAATATGGAGTTAGCTGAAGACCTGATCATCTATCCTCGAAACCCCCAAGACGACGGCGACGCTGAACAAATAAACGTGCGTTTCCAAAGATAGAGCACTATCGACAATAGCAAGCGAAATTAATGTTGCAATGAACGAGCCGCACCTATCCGCAAATCACGACATGTTTTCGATGTTACGCCCCCAATTACTAACCGCTTACAAGCTCCCTTGCGATGCCAAAATAGGACGTCAAATTCGGAAGGCTGTTAAGCAACCTTGGAACCCATCGTGTGGGTAAGCCCGCTGTGGGGCCTCTCCGCTTGGAGCAAGATGGATCGTCAGGTTCCATCTGTACGGTGGACCGTGATCTAGAACGGCATATGTATCTGTATATAGGGCTGGGAATCTCGCACTAACCCCAGAGCAGATCATTACCTCTAAAGCTCAACAAGTATACAACGAGTAACTACAACGACGACGACGACGACTAGCCACCATGAAATTGACCGCTTACACAACCCTCTGCGCGCTCGTTGCGGCCTCTTCGGTCGCCGCGCAAGACTTCTCTGGCTCCGGGCAGATCTATGTCATCAACAGCACCGACTTCAACACGGCAACGCCCGAAGAGAGCGTCGGCTGCCTGGATGCAACCGGTGCCCTGTCTGAGTCGAACTGCGCGACCTTCACTAGACTCAGCTCCTATCCCAATACTCTATCTACAAGCGCCGGCAACTGCAGCTTCACCGACTCTACTCAGCCCGCCAACACCGACAACGCGTACGGCTCTCGGTCGTACGCATGGCACTGCCGCGGAGACTACGCCGCAACGGTTTCGGATTCCTTCTACACCGTGAACGTACGTTTGCTCTCCTTCCTGATCATGCTCGAGTGGGCGGGCGATAAGAAGCTAACATGAGTTCCGTGATTCAGGGGTTCAACTACCCATTCCTGTGCCACGGCGATATCAACTGCTTCTACGACGTCAAGGCCATCCCAACTAGGAATGTCACCGAGCCCGCGTGGGAGTATCTCTGGGGGGCGCAACAGCGGGCGATCCCGTCTGGGCACTGTCAGGTCTTGTTCTATTGGAAGAAGACGGCTTAGGTTGTAGGCCTGGACAACCTATCACACATTAATAATCATTCGGTCTCAGCGAAACTTTGGATAGCTGTTGATCGAGGTTACAGCAGTCAATATCTTGTATCCTTTCTAGGAAGGTGGAGGGCTATCCCGAAGATGATGTCTACCTGGTTGTGTCGCCTAATTTAGTAGTTCGGTCGATAGCCTAAACTCCTAATGCAACCGTTCGATGAAACATCGTGGGAGGAATGGCAACGCATTGATTGTGATATTGCCAGCACGTATATTGAAGTTCCAGTGACATTTAGTTCCCAATGCTTAAACGTACGAGTTAAAACTGAATACAAGCAATGTGAGGTGTCATCGAAGCGACGACGGAACGAGTGAGACAACGATGGACAACGCCGAGCTCCTCCTGACTGGATAATAATAGTAAAATGGAAAACAGTTGGTGTTCATAGGATAAATTATTAGCTGCTTGTATAATTTCAAGTCACTGCACTTGATAACCTTGCCCCTTTCTATGACATCGGTAGTTGAACCTATTAGCTCACGATATAATCGCCAATGCTAGTAAAATGTTGACATACATATTTAGTAGGCCAATTAGGGTTATGATCGCCTACATCATATGAATATTGTAATCATTGTATTGAAGCAAGACCACAATTAAATGAATTTTCATCGGTAACATTAAGCGACTTGTACCCGGTGGGTTGTCCTGTCTAGTAAATCTAATAGCGCCAGAACCGCCGAAAACTACCTAGGTATGCATCCAATGCATGAATCCTGATCGAACAACTGTTTGTGGCTTCTCAGGAGACTGGGACTTATCAGCGAACTTCCTGATAAGCTCTAAGACTCGCTTTATAAACCATCAGGGTAGTCCATAAATACTACCTCTTAGAAACCCGGCGGGTTGATATAAAGGCGGCGCATGCTAATAGGCTAGATTGCCACCTGACATGTTTGTTATCAATGTGTGGTATGTGGCAACGTCGTCTGCCATTAACAGTAATATTACCATAATTTTAAAAGAATACCCACCGAAAGTGTGGACCGTTGGTCTAGTATTAGTCCTGTTCTTTCCTGAATTTGATGTTTCTGTGAAAACCAGGGAACTCGGCGGCTGCTGGAAGAGCTTGCTAAGTAGGTAGGTATCTTGGGATTCATCGTTCATGTTAACTGAAACCTTCCACAACAGAAGCTTGATGTGGACAGGGAGGCTAGTTGAAGTTCCATAGGTGATGGTGTATTATGATAACTTATCACACAGAGTATTATGGAATATATCCGAGGTCTGTAAAACGCAGCTCATTACTACGTATCACAAAGCCCCTGAGACATGAAGGTGCTCTACTCTTACAGCATCCACCATTTTTTGCAAGCCAACTGTTACCACACCGAGTTGACCATGTATCGCTCAGTTGGGTTGCCAGTAGGTCTTCCCCAGAAATCGCCAGTAGCTGCATATGTAAGGAACTATTTAGATGTTAACAGCATTGACGATAATCACCGAAGAAACGTGCGCATTTCATCAGAGCTTCATGGCGCAGTGGAAGCGCGCCGGGTTCAAAGCCCAGAGGTTCTCCGTTCGACTCGGAGTGAAGCTTCTTTTTTCTTTCTTTCTTTTTCTCGGGATTTTGTATGAACCTTTTCACCTACTATTATTCTTTAAATACATATCCCATAGTTAGCCCAGATTAAATCAGTTCTACACTGTGGTATACTTTCAATGCGCAACGACTCATAATTCCTTGTACGCTACACTCATGTGCGTTGCCTCCTTTATCCATTTCTCC
>JAOXNK010003977.1:0-11471 GCA_028566675.1 Hypoxylon intermedium | reverse complement strand
TCGCGGACTGAACGAGCCATTTGTCCTGGGGCTTGAGGTGGCCGTCTTTCTTCTTGAAAACTTGGCGGGGGATGGGTAGGTGTCCCTTTACGGCCTTGAGCTCGCGCAGGGCTTCGATGGACTGGTCTTGCGGCGGGTTCGGGACGTTGATGAACAAGGGCGACTCGGGGGGTATTTGCTGCGGAGAGGAGTTGGCGGCCGTGGAGGAGAAGAGGGCTCGTGATAGTTGTGTAGCTGTTTGTCGTGGGAGGAGAGCTGGTCGGGGGAGTAACGGCGGCATGTTGCAAGTGAAGTGTGCCGACGGGCACTACGGGTCTGTTATTGACAGTCTTTATGGAGCAGTTGGTGGCATTGAAGTTGTCTGTCGGATGTGGAATTGGGACCTTGAATTGCGAAGAAATTCAACGAGATCCACTTTCAGAGTGCTGGGTAAAGCTCGGCAGTGAAAGTTGAGGCAGGGCGGTCAATTAAGCGCGGGCGGTAAATGCTGGCAAAACCCTGGCTTGCCTTTAGTGCAGAGAAAAAAAGTTGTAGCTCCAGTTCGTCCCCACCAACCTCTTTTTCCGAGAACAATCTTCCTCTTCTCTACTCAACCAGCGAGCTCACGAATTCCAATCGGGAGCCATGGGTACCGGGAAGAAGGAACGCAGCCGGCTGGCCCGCGAGGGCAAGTCGAGTACCGGCATGGACAACATCAAGATCAAGGGCGAGAACTTTTATCGTTCGGCAAAAAAGGTCAAGACGCTCAACATGCGCAAGGACGAGGCCAAGCCCGTGAGAAATGCCGACGGCAAGATTATACAAGCTGCCAAGCACCAGTCTAGGGACTTGCCCGCCGCCCGCGTCGAGCCCAACAGGAGGTGGTTCACCAACACCCGCGTCATCTCGCAGGATTCTCTCAAGGCCTTCCGCGACGCCATGGCCGAGAAGGCGAATGACCCCTACCAGGTCCTGCTCAAGTCGAACAAGCTCCCCATGAGCTTAATCAGGGACAACTCGGACACCGTCAACGGTGTTAAACAGCACAAGGCGAAGATGACCATCGAGAGCTCGCCATTTGCCGACGCCTTTGGCCCGAAGTCTCAGCGAAAGCGAGTCAAGCTGAGTGTGAACGACTGGTCCGGCCTGGCTGAGGACACCGAGAAGAGCATGGATACCTACAAGGAACGTCTCGAGCAAGCCAAGCTATTAAGCGGGAATTCGGGGGTTGATCTTGAAGGTGCTAGTGAGGGTCGGGCCGAAGAAGAAGGCACTCTCGCCATGGCTATCGAACCAATCTTTAGCAAGGGACAGAGCCGCAGGATTTGGAACGAACTGTATAAAGTTCTCGAGTATGCCGATCCGCTCTGCCACAGAGTTATCCGTGGATGTATAGCTAATTGCAAGCAGTGCATCGGATGTGGTTATACATGTGCTCGACGCTCGCGATCCCCTGGGTACTCGGTGCAACAGTGTGGAAAAGTACCTTCGACAGGAGGCTCCTCACAAACATCTCATCTTTGTGTTGAATGGTACGTATCAGAATACACCGTTCTGGAAGTACAATAGCTAACATTTCCCAGTGAGATGTTCCCCTGCGTGCTAGAAGACTAGATTACGGTCATGTTTTGATTGCTGACACAACATGTTTATACAGAAGACGGATTTGGTACCTACAAGCCAAGCTGTGAGTTTTTTTTCTTTCTCTTTTACTTGTCTCTTCCCGATCCCAATGTTCTTTGTCAGGGTGCTTTCTCCATTTCCAGTGAGAAGTAACCCGTTATAACATTGGGAGATTAAATATCCAAACTTGCTGTCCTCATGTCTTTGGGCTGGGGGCTGGCTGAAGCCCGTTTTGGGATTTAGCCATTAGTTGGGCCGTGTTTCATTTGAGTTGAAATCTATCTCTGCCCTTTTTTGGGTGGTTTGTGGTCGATTTCTTAGTAATGATTCATACATGCCATTTTTATCCCTTCTCATATTCCTGTTGTGCATTAATACTAATAATGCTCCAGGCCGCATGGGTTCGCCATCTCTCAAAAGATTATCCTACTCTCGCTTTCCATTCCAGTATCACGAACCCCTTTGGCAAAGGTTCTCTGATTCAGCTCCTCCGGCAATTTTCACAACTGCATTCCGACCGCAAGCAAATATCCGTCGGCTTGATAGGCTACCCTAATGTTGGGAAGTCATCCATTATCAACACTCTACGTAAGAAGAAGGTTGCGACTGTAGCCCCCATTCCTGGCGAGACCAAGGTGTGGCAATACGTCACCTTGATGAAAAGAATTTATCTCATGTACGTACCGTGATGAGTATTTCCCTTTCCGCTCCTACTTGGCTTTGAGAGCCGAAAAAATCTTATTTAGAAGCAAATACTAATGACGTTATTGTAGTGACTGCCCTGGTGTGGTTCCTCCCAATCAGAATGATACGCCCCAAGACATTCTGCTTCGCGGTGTGGTTCGGGTTGAGATGGTGGAAAATCCTGAGCAGTACATACCTGCGCTTTTGGCAAAGGTCAAGCAACATCATATGGAGCGCACCTACGAAGTGGGGGGATGGAAAGACCACATACACTTCTTGGAGCTGCTCGCCCGGAAGGGCGGTCGTCTGCTGAAGGGTGGCGAGCCAGATGTGGATGGCGTCGCGAAAATGGTCCTCACCGACTTTATGCGTGGCAAGATACCGTGGTTTACTCCGGCCCCGGTCGTTGAAGGAGAAGAGGGTAAACCTACTATTGAGGGTCGTGAGGGTAGGCTGGGTGAGATGCCGAGGAAGCGAAAGAGAGATGACGTGGAAAGTGTCCCTGGCACGGTGGCCGCATCAGCAACATCTGTTGCCGATGAAGAGAGTGGAAGCGAGGACGAAGAGGAATTTGAGGGCTTCGATAGTGACAGCGAGGAGTCACGAGTTGGCGAACCCGTGGTTGGCGACGAAGACGACGAGGAAGAAATGATACCCCTGGAAGAGCTGAGCGACATTGACGATAGTGATTCGGGTGACGGCAGTGGCGAGGACGACGGATGAATAAATACTAAGAGAAGGAATGCGAAATATCAACTGCCCACCAATTCCGTGCCGAAATTAGGATGGCCGTCCACACTCAGGACTGTAGCCGGGCCTTGAAGCCTAGACGGACCGCGTGCGTATTGGCACGTTTTGAGATTTTTTTGTCTCATAGCAATCTTCCATGGCCACGCTCATGAGTAAACCAGGGGCCGGTCATGGCCTAGCAGATGAGATATCTAGTGCCCAGAGTTCGGGACCAGCCAGACTGGATCCTGTCTAAACACACTTCCGGAGGTGCATGGAGAGCTAGTGTTTAATACTAGTCCTTTAAGCGCCTTTGGTGGCATGAGCGAGTCACTCGGCAGGCCTTTTAGAAATCATCGAGGCTCCTCATGCAATACCGCCTCAGCAGCAGGCTATGGCACTGCAGGAGACTCAAACTGGTGATGATTCTCCGGGGTTCATAACAATTGCCTAATGTCCCGATTGCTGCAACGCAATGCCAAGGGGCAATTGGATGATGACGTCCATGAAGCAGTATGAATGCATCAATTCCAAGACGCTTTGACTCACCATGACTTGAATATGCGACCGAAGACGTAGCTTCGTAAGCTCCTGTGGACTAGCACGGCCCCTTCCATATCGGAGCATCTTGGTTACTGTGCCTGAGCTCTACATGCATTCGTGCATTCCCCCGGCCTGATATTTGAGGCTGACGAGAAGCTTCACCTCACACAATTGCGGGAGCTGGCAATTGCAAGACGTCAGGTTGTGGTGACACCTGCAAAACCCGACTATCCGCACGATGCCTTTCCAGGGCAAATCAAACTGCCAATCTCTGTGTTCTTTCAAGTAATCAAATTGCCTATATCACTGGCCGGTTCATTTGGATTCCTAGCATTTCCAATCCGTTTTAGATACGCCTTGTACTGGAGAGTTTGTTCTTTGGCTCTTATTTACAAGGCGACACGATGTTCCCGTCCATCCTGACTTCCATCCTCCTGGCCTCTCTCGTGTCAGCGAACGGCGTCTCCGTACCACGTGTTGGTTTTGCATGCGGCTTTCGGCTCACCACTCAGGGTGGCTTGGACGGCGTCGTTGGCCAGTTGGCGAACGGCCAATTGAGAGCTGGGAGCGACTTGCAGCCGGTTCTGTTCACGTGGTTCGGGGATTCCTTTGTGGATCAGCAGGGCAGAGGGTGCTGGTGGACTCGTATGACTCGCTCCATTGTTTTATCGCAGCCGGTTTGCTGACGTGGTGGTTGTGGTGTTGGTAGCTCCGACGTCTTCCCTCCAGTGCGATTGGAACCAACAGCCCGAGCACGGATTTGAGATTGGCTGCTACGGCGGCGTGTCGTATAGAGATCAAGAGGTCTTTTACGAGTGCCAGACCGGCGATGGCGATGACGTCGATTTGTATCTTCAACCGCGCGGCGCTGACTGTTCTGAGATCACGCTGCGTGCGGATAGTTGCCGCCCCCCGTGTGCTGGGGAGAGTTCATCGCCGTCTACTAGTTCTGGCAAAGTCACTTTACCAACGACAACGGCCACGAGTTCGCATGGAACCAGTACGAGCACAGTAGCCCCTGGCATGTGCGAGGTAGTCGTTGCCAGGAACCCCGACGAAATCATCCTGGTCGACAAGGGCAACCCAGATACAGCCTACGGTCCGAACCCGGAGATGATCGTGCAGCTCTCCCCCAACGCTTCCGCCATATTCGTCTTTAGGCTTTCTACCTCGGACGCCGATGAGGAATGCGCGCTCGTGTTCGACCTGCCCCTTTCCCTGTCCACCTCGGCAAACGTACAATACTGGCTCACGGGCTCTGGGCTGGTCGAATTCGCGCTGCTCACCGGCCCGCCGGAGGATCCGGGGAACACGAGTTATAATAGTAGGCCGGGCGTTGCGGCGACGCTTACGAAGCTTGCGCTGAGGCCCGGCATGAGCGAGGAGTTGGTGCGGTTCAAGTGTCCCGGGATGAACCAGGAGATCACGGTTGAGATGAGCGACAGGCAGGATGCGGATACGTGTTTGGAGTATCGGCAGCTTAGGCCGGAGGTGCTGCTTGGGATGTATTTGGTCAAGTGTTAAGATGGTGGGTTTGGCTTGGCTTAGGGGGTGTGATCAGGTCTGCCGACTTGAGAGAAGTGGTAGACGAAAAGGGGATAAAGGAGGCTGACAGGTTATTGCGTGTTTTCGTTTCTTGGAAGTTGATATACTACTCCTAAGCTTAGGATATGCTTTCAAGGACGGTTTGGAGTACTTGGCATATACGATTTGTCTCCCTTCAACCTCACCCACATCCATGATCAATATGCCGGTTGAGTTGGATTCTTCAGAGACAAAGGCGGCAAATGAACTGGTTCACTGTTGGGAAAAATGCCGGATAAAACACGTCCGATTACGGTTTGTTATAATGGCCTCCATTGTGCGATTGTCTGAAGTGGTAGTTTCCAGGCCTGTAGATGCCGTGACCCTCCTCATTAGATACTGAGAAAGTATGGTTGCACTTTATAGTCACTTGGAACGGGCTATCCTACAGCCCCATTGAATGTCTACTGTTGCTATTGTTGAACCCGTTATTCTTCAACAGTTGATGAATTAACACGGGCCACCAGACATAGGTATGTATGCTTAATCGGGTATATATCATTCAAGATTAGCCATCAGAGATTCCTATTTTCGTCAAACTTTTGATATCTTTTATTGCTATCTACTTGATACTACTCATTTCCAAGGCACTCAAGCATCTGGCACGCCGTTTCCTAGCTTGCTTCCCAAGGGCCGGGAGATGTATTGGAGGGTGACAAGGCCGTAATTGTTGGTACTAAGAGTAAAGGGAAGAATGTTAGAGTTCTGGAGGTTGGTTAGTGCGGCTTCAAGCAGAAACAAGGACCCATTGTCTTGCTTTCGTATTGCAGATGATTAGAAGCCAATACAGTAAACCTTGGCCATAGCGAATCTAGTATATAACGAATTCTCGACTTAGCGAATTTTTTTCCTGTACATGGCGATTTTGTATGCGAATTAACGAATTTTTTACGATAGCGAAATTCGTTAAGTTTTTAATTGGCTAATAGGGAATTCGTTATGGATAAGTGAATTTTAGGTGGCAAAATTCCGAAATGTTTTAGATTTGGTGGGAAATTAGGGATATTTTTTTCTAGGTGCAAGGCCCGAAGACCTTTTGGATGAGCTCGTAGCCGCGTATACGATTCGAAAACAAGTGTGAGCAAAACAAAAGCCGGAGGTTGAAAGAGGAAGCGCTTACTTTCAAGCAAGCAATGATCGGGAAGTACTTTCTACCAAAAATTAGGCCAAAGGTACTTGAGGGGTTGAAAGTGGGTCCATACACTCTACAACGAATTCTAGCCATTACGAATTTGAAGGTGTGTTTTTTGAAATTCGTTATGGCCAAGGTTTACTGTATACGTGATGGGCTGAAACCCTAGCGTTGAAATGACCAAAGGGATGGCTATGAGCAATCACATCACATTGGTAAATGGCCAATGCCCTGCCTCTGACAATTCGCAACAGTGGCATCTCTTTGGAAATTAGAAGTATGCTCCTGATGCCGGGCCACTTGCGATGTTTGTGGTATTGTTCGTTCACCCTCAGCCACTGTTACACATTTGTCGAAACCATCATCTTGGGATCAGGTCCTGCCCTAGTCGACGCGCTGCTACTTGTCTAGGTAGTTTCATGAGCGTTTGTCACGACCTGGTGAGTTGAATCTATATCATTGTGTATAGGATCACCTATGTCGATATGGGAAATCTGGCCTATCATTTGCCTCTTTTCATAATCCGCAGAGATCTCCACGTAGGCTGTTACTGCAACTATGGCCAATTAGCTTAGTTCTAGCCTTGGGTAGCAAGAAATCGCTAATGCTACGGTCGAAGTGAGACCAGACATTGCCCGTAGTACTACTTTTGCGAGAAAATGCATCCCTGCTAGAACATGTTGGAATGAGGGCGCGAGACCGTTAAATGTCAATGGTAGGTGACAATCGATTGACAAGCAGTAGAGGTAGAGTGGTAGCTGTAGAGGAGGTCTTGTCTTGAAGATGGGCGCTTTTCGGCATTCTGGCTTGATACATAGGTATGCTTGGATATAGACAGCTATTCTCGAGGCTCTCGTCATGGTAACGTTGCAACGCTCGAGCGGGAGTTGACCTCGACTGTTTAGCTTCATTACCAGCGACGGAAGTCAGCTTCGGGAAACAGGAAAGGGTTGGGGGCCATCTACAACAGGATGTCGTCCAGATGGACACCTTTATTAAGGGATCGTTGCATGGGATGCGAGCTTGTCCCTATCTCATATGACCATGGTTCCCCGGATATCTAGGCGAAATGAGCCTTGAGCTTAAGTCGACCCTCTTGCAATCTGGGAGCTTGTCAACGGACATATCAATGTTGCAATAACGCGCATAAGCCCTGTCGACCCCCTTTGGTGACAAGGGGCTCTCATTTGTTGACGCCGAACCCCTAATCCTAAACAGGAAGCTCTCATGCCAGGGACTATCACACCGCGGTACCTGCTGAGAGTCAGCTGTCTCTGACGTGGATAGCGAAGACGGCCTTATCGCTCCTGTGATGCAACACGAAACGGTACGAATTAACCGGCATCCATTGTGACACTCGCGCGCTGGGCATTCTTGGACTGAGCCGCAACCTGTCTGACACAGATTGAGTGGTGTGGCCGGTCGAATGCCTAGGAGTTGCTCGTTGGAGTCCCCCGTCCGAACATGGCAATTCAACCTCGCCGCATCGCGCGTAGGATGCGCTCCCATTCTGCTACCAATGTCAAGTTCCTCCGAGAAACGGTCCGCCCCTGTCGATCTGGTCGTTGACTACCTCCTCCCTCGTGTGGTTAATTTAGACCTCGTGGGTTTGGCAACACAGGCACCTGCTTGAAGTAGTGCAGTCAGTAGCTGTCCTGCAATCTCTGTAGCTTGATTTAGAATCGATCCACCAGTGCCGTCTGGATGCCGACGCTTGAGGTGGCCTGGACCCTTGAGGGTTACCACACGGCAGCTCATGCCTGTCCAAGGCGCGGGAGATGGAACAACGGCAAGTCATAGGGTTGGTTGCACGAGCTCAGCTGGCTCGTCCCTGGAGAGCCAGTGTCTGTATGCCTGCAACGTTAGGACGGCCCCTTTGCTGCCACGAGGAAAGGAGGGCTCGAATAGTATATACCTAGTTATGTTGCGCTCCCTTCCACGGTTGTGGTATTTTGTTCTGAAACTATTCTTAGTCTAGTAACCTGAGCCTCATATCAAATATGGTTTCTTCCAAGCTGATTTTGGCGTCTCTCGCCAGCATTCTTCCCCCCGTTCTTGCAGGCTTCGACGCCAGCTCGCAAGCCAACATTGCCGTATACTGGGGTAAGGTCATGAGGGCAACGTGCTGGCTGGAATCCAAACTGACATTACGATAGGCCAAAACTCATTTGGTCAAGCAACCTCTCAGACAAGGCTAAGTACCTACTGCTCAAGTAAAAACATGCTATAGATCCCCAAGTTGTAACCTACTGACGTGTGTGATGTAGATAGCGAGATCGACGTAAGAAATGCGCACACGAGGCTTCTACTAGGTGCTTACTACTATGTTGTCTGCAGATTATTCCGCTGGCGTTCTTGAGCGCCATCAAGACACCTACTACCAACTTTGCCAACGCCGGTGACAACTGCACAGCATATGCCGGCACTCAACTGCTAGACTGCCCTCAGATCGAGGAGGACATCAAGACGTGTCAGTCTCTGGGGAAAACCATTCTCATGTCTGTCGGAGGTTTTACCTACACCGAAGGCGGCTTCTCAGACTCGGCATCGGCCGAGACTGCGGCCCAGGATGTTTGGGATCTGTTCGGCTCCGACACGAGCAAGCCAAATCGACCATTCCACTCGGCTGTCGTTGACGGGTTCGACTTTGACTTTGAGTCTACCACGCAAAACTTTGCTCCGTTCGCTGCGAAACTACGCTCGCTCATGGATGGCGACGGCAGCAAGAAGTACTACCTGTCTGCAGCCCCACAATGCGTGTACCCGGATGCTGCTATGAACGACATGCTGAACGGCGCCATATCGTTCGACTTTGTCATGATCCAGTTCTACAACAACTACTGCGGCGTCCAGTCGTTCACGCCGGGCTCCTCGACTCAGAACAACTTCAACTTCCAGACCTGGGATGATTGGGCTAAGCAGACTAGCAAGAACAAGGACGTCAAGGTTCTGCTAGGCGTTCCGGCGAACACTGGCGGCGGCGGCGGATATCAACCCGCCTCGGCGCTTGCCCCGATCATCTCGTACCTGAAGCAGTTCTCAAGGTAGGCTTTGCACCCGCAATGCGACCGCGACGCTAACTTTTTCTAGCTTCGGCGGCGTGATGATGTGGGACATGTCGCAGCTGTACCAGAACAGCGGATTCCTCGACTCCGTCTCTGGTTCGCTGGCTGGCTCCGGGAGTACTCCGACTACTACTTTGGTGACGACGACTAGGGCTACGACCACGGCTCCTGGGGCTACCTTGGTTCCTCAGTATGGGCAGTGAGTATTTTGTTGTTCGTTTTCGAAGGGCGCCGTAAGTTCGTTTCAACTCGGGAACGACTCCGAGACCGCTGGGTCCAACCGCTGACTTGTGGTGCTTGCAGATGCGGAGGTCAAGGCTGGACCGGGCCGACTGATTGCCAGCCACCCTACACCTGTGTCAAGCAAGGCGACTGGTGGTCTTCCTGCAAATAGGCTAATCGCCATTGGGACCATCATGTCTGTCGCTGACTCAAGGTGGTGTGGTGGTGTGGTGGAAATGAGGATTGGGCACTGTCGCCCAAGATTGGTTCCTTTCTTGTTCAAACTACCCAAGTATTTCAGGGTTTGTCGGGGTTGCCTTTTCACTTCGATGTCTATAGTTGCCACTTTGTATGTATATACGTAACTCGAGATCTGTATATATGGAATGGGCTCGATTTTTATCGATTTACATGTACCCAGTACTTTCACAGGTATTAGGAGCCCTTCGAATCAAGCCTGTCTGGGTGAAATTGTAGGCATATAAGGTAGACAATATTGTCTTTTTGAACTTTTACCATAACTATTATGGACAAAAGCACTGTATGCACAATGACATTTACTGTGTTTTTGCCATGACGTAAGGAAAGAAAGACAATCGCGTGATGTGGGGTATTACAGCTTACTTATTAAGAGAAGAAACCCCCTATTTTTCCAATTGGCATTTACTCATCTCATGCTCTTGTAACTTTGTTTTTAAATTAATCTGTTACAATGACATCCGTCCTTCTACTTGGCGGCAGTGGCAAGATTGCCCAGCTACTTACACCCTTACTTCTTCAACGATCGTGGAATGTCACAAGCATCATCCGTGACCCCGCGCAGGTCGCAAACTTGCAAAAGCTCGGAGAGGGCCAGACTGGGCAGCTAAATGTGCTTGTTCGCAGTCTAGAAGATGTCACAAGCGAGGCGCAAGCCAAAAGTCTGATAGACGAGGTGAAACCGGACTACGTGGTTTGGAGTGCTGGCGCTGGCGGCAAGGGAGGGCCAGAGAGGGTACGAAAGAGCGCAACTCACCACGATCAATGCTAAGATGGCAGTAGACTTTCAAGATTGACCGGGACGCTGCGATCCACTTCATCCGCGCCTCCGTGGCCACGCCGTCGGTGTCGAAATTTGTCATGATTTCGTACATCGGTTCGCGCCTGAAGAAGCCTTCGTGGTGGTCCGAGGAGATCTGGCAAGAGGATCTCCGCACGACAAGAAAGGCATTGCAAACATATTACGAGGCCAAAGTGGCGGCGGACCAGGTACTATACGAAGAGGCGAAGAAGAGAAGAGACTTTGCTGGTATCTGCCTGCGCCCCGGCGGTCTGACGCTAGAACCGGCCGGCAAAGTCTGCCTCGGGAAGCTACCCGTGGCAAGGGGCACATCGAGCCGCGCATCCGTCGCGAGCATGATTGCTTTGCTGCTTGATGCTCCGAATGCCAAGAGCTCCTGGCTCGACACGCTTGACGGGGACGAGGATCCAGAGGCGGCAGTGAAGAGATGCGTTGATGAGGGAATCGATGCTGCTGAGGGAGAGCCATTTTACTAAGGGCGGGTGTATTTTCGTTTATTTGCGAGTACTTGAATTAACTATTCGACGCATTACTCAATACCTTCGCATCTTCTCGGGCTTCGCGAAAGACGTCCTGCATGCGGGAATAGAGCGCTTTATCTTACCTTTGCCAATTATTCTCAAACACAGCTTTCCGCAACCTATTAACCCAAGCGCCCCGATCGCCATAAATGCCCTCCTACCGGTTTTCCCCCTCGCACCCAACGTATTTCTTCAATCAACTGGAATAGCAAGCTCTAGGTCAATCAAGAACAGAGACCAGGACGGGTTATTATCCTCGTTGATCATGAGATTATTGGCTAATATATCTCTATAGAGGATGTCGGCTTTACGTAATAATGACTTGTGAC
>JAOXNK010003930.1:0-11544 GCA_028566675.1 Hypoxylon intermedium | reverse complement strand
CCACACGGCCGGAAGCCCCGCGCTCGTCGCCGCTTTGCCTATCATGGTCGCTGCATATACTGCGTCGATGCTCGGGTACGCCACGAGCACGCCGTAGCTCGCGAGGATGATGGTGAGAAAGGCGAGCGGGTATACTGGTCTCGGGAGCTGCCCGTCATCCGGGAATACTCCAGCCACGTCGATCACTAAGAGACCAAGAATCGTGATGGAGAGGTTCAAAAGTTGGGCTTGCGCGATTTTCCTCAACAGCCCAGCCTTCGTCAAAACAACTCGAAAGAAATCTTTGGTTCATAACCATCCTAGTTCGCAAAAATCCTTAGCTTAAAATCCACACCTCCAGTGGCAATGACGCATCGCACTTGCACGTCTGATGCGCCAGGTCCTGCAGCCGGTTTACCATTTGGCGTCCCATTGCTCTCTCCCATAACGCCGTTATTTTTGTCGGTTGCAATTTGAGGAATACCCGGTACCCATCTCAAACAGGTGATGAAGCGTTCGTGGGCAACCTGAATGACTCTTACGCACTTGCCGTCCTGGCTCAGGTCCCAGCAGCGGAGCGTCTTATCATCAGATACCGAGAGGAGATACTTGCCGCCGGGGTGAAAGACGAGCGCACGTACCCAATTGTCATGGCCAACGAGAATCTGGATACACGTCCCACGCGAGTTCCAGAGTCTGATAGTCTTGTCCCGTGATCCGGTGGCCATGAACTCAGCGGAACTTTCTAGTGGAGGTGGCTTTTTCATGCCGGCCAGGGGCGCAAAATACTGATAAGAGGTGGACGGTGCAAGCGCACAACATTCGTTGAAATTTTCATGTCCAATCATCGTCGTCTTGACTTCAGGTTTTGTCATGGACATATCCCACAGTCGGGCTGTCATGTCGTCGCCAGTCGATAGCAAGAAACGGCCGTCATAGGATGGCGAAACATCTCGTACCCACCCCGTGTGGCCCTGTAACGTGTGCAAACAGAATCCCGTATTCACGTCCCATATCTTCAGAGTATGATCCCTACTTGCGCTGACCAGCAAGTTTACCCTCGACGGGATGAATCGCACAGCGCTAACGCTATGATCGTGACCTGGCAATGTCCGGATGTTCTTGTAATCCTCCGAAGGATCCCAGAGCTTGATGGTGAGATCCGAGCTGCAAGATACTAAGAGGATGTTGCCTCTAGGACCGCCAAAATCCACGTCTAGGACTGCTCGGGTGTGGCCTTTAATCGTCCGTTCTAGTTCACCGAATTCCCAGTCCCATATCTTGATAGTGTTATCATCGGAACCAGAGGCAACTGAAGAAAACACGGGGTGAAATGCGACACAGTTAATCGTATTTCGGTGGGATTCGAAAGTGTATCGTGGAGGGGCTTAGGGAGCCATGATGGACTTGTATCTAGAAAAGGGTCGTACGTTAGCGCCGACGTAGCGGGCGGGGGTTGGGGGTTGGGGAAAGATAATACTCACAGCTCTTCTGCCTGGCGGCTAGATAGTATTTGAGCCATTATTGGGATTCATGCTAGTGCTGGCCCGTCACCCTATGTTGTCAGCCCAGCAGTCCATTTCTCACGTCCTACGCATCAAAGGTGTTGGTTGATATTCGCGGGGCGTCTGGACGAGACGATTGTGGTAACCGACAAGTTTTCCGGGGAAATGAATGTCGCTGAATAGAAATATTTAACGCACGCACCTCCTACTCATCGTTGGCCTTTAGTCTGTCTTTTCTACATTCCAGAGTCAGCCCATCACCAACTATCACCAACATTTCGGCGATTCCTGACCCATTGAAGGTCAATTAAATCACGGAGGCCGGCCGGCGTAAGCCAACTAAAACTGGTTAGAACTGTCCGGAGTATAACGCAGTTTACCCTGGTCCAGTTGAAGATGGATGTTGGTATTATGTTGCATTCGCATCGGCGAAGGATTAATCGCCGGCCTTGGCCGTCTCGAACGGGACCTTGCCATTTTCACTTCAACTGCGACAAGTCTGGCTCAACTTACAGCCTGGTAAGAGGAACCACACAGCGACTCCGAGGATGATCGTTGCTATGGCTTCGACTAGGAACAGCCTACGTAACGTGAGTTCGTGTTATGCACTATGGCTCAGGGTGTGCGTCAAGCCACCCCATATGGATTAAGCACGCTGTTTTATCTCTTTTCTTCCCCCTTCCAAGGAGCATACTAACGGCATATTGGTATAGACTAGACGAGATCTTGCTTAGGCTTCTCTACTTCTGTACGTATAGAGGTGTAAAATAGGAGGGCTTGATACTAACACACTATACAGATATTTGCGGACATCTGAGCGGAATCTTCGGTGGTATTCTTGCATACGCCTTTGATCATGTGTCAGGCGCAGGAGGCTTATTGGATGGCAATGTGGCTTACTTGCGAAAATCGACTGTCAATGTGAAGGTGAGAAATTCTTGAGTCGCAGAGTCGCAGAGTGGAGTTTCTAAAAGGCAAGCCGAGGAGCGATGTGGCCGAGCAGGAGACCATTAGTGGCAATGCGGCCAAATATTATAATTAGATGAATCTAGGTGGCTTGATAAATATCAGCTTGAACTGACGCTATTCTATCATGAATATTATACCCACTCTTCTCCTTCGTTCGGAAACCATGATACAAATCCTTTCTCGTTCCCTCAAGCATCGTCGTCAATGTACTGATCGTAAACCTCGGCGTAAAACTTCTTGCCATTTTCGCGATGACTCCGCACCTTCGTCCGCAGCTGCGATTCTCCCCAAGTGTTGTATTTGCCCTTCAGGAAGGCAGAGTCGATCGCATAGCCCTCCGCAGACTCACCGCTGATGTCGAGGGCGCTAAAATGGCCTTTGAGGGCCTCGATGGCCTCGGTTTTGGTGAGGTTCCGACGAACTCCCTGGAAGAACGGCACGCTGTATCGCTCGTGCGGGCCTGAAAGGACGCGATGTGTCGTCGCTTTACATGCGCCATTGGTGACAACCTCAAAAGCTTGGCCGATATTGACTACAAACGTTCCAGGCACAACTGGAACATCGATCCAATCGCCGGCCTTGTTGAGAACCTGCAGTCCTTTTACCTTGGGGGGTGACGCCTGTAGTAAGAATGTCCACCATCCTGAGGAATCTTTGTGAGGACCAACCCCTTGTTGAGATATGGCAGGGTCGCCAACTGGTGATGCAGGGTAACGCACCAGCTTAAGACGGTGCTGGTCTGATAGGAAGGACTGAAAGGTACCAGGAGAAAGTGAGAGAGCCTGAGCGACTAGGTCTAAAAATAGTTCGCCTAGCTTCGTAAGCTCATGTATGTAAGCCTCTACCGTAGATCGCAGTACTGCGTGTCCCTCTGGCCACTGAAGAATTTAGTGCAATGTTCGAATCTGGTTCCCTAAAATGCAGACGGACCTGATTAGGACCTCGTAGACGCTCATGGAGAGGAAGACCGGGGCGCCAGGTTGCCGTCAGCTCTGTAGCAAACTCGAATTGCTCCCTTCTGTCTGCTTTACCACCTGTGCTCTCACTCCCAACACCGCTATATCCAAGGAAATGAGGCGAATTTTCCAAGGCGACAGACTTCTTGACCTCGTCCTCTAGCTCGAATAAGGTAGGTAATGCCTTCACTAACTCGTCAACAACCGTTGTTGGGATACCGTGGTTTGACACATAGAGAAAGCCAACTTCCGTGAGAGCATAATGTAAATTATCCAGAAACGTTGTCCTTGTGGAACAGTCCTCCGCCTGTGAGAGGTCTATGATAGGGATTTCGCTGAACGAAGTGGCCATTGTGTATGGTTCATAAAATGTTGTCTAAGGTAAAGATTGGATCTGGTAGAAGGGGCTTGATATGAGACTTGCTAGCTGAAGGGACCCTTTTGACATGTCCACCAATACCATCTAAGTGGGAATCACGCCATCGCAACGTCTCTTTCAGCTTGGGCTGCTTGGGGTTGGCTTCTCCGCACTATCTAGATCACGTGCCCTGCGAAGCAAAGTCCGTGATAGGTATATATGGGTAGAGACGAGAGGAATCAAAATGGGAATACGTATCAGTAATACAGTACGATGGATAAATCTCATAACATTTTACTTGTTTAGCCTAGGTGCTCTCTGAGGCTCTCTCCAAAACAGACAGGCTTCGCGGCGAATATCGTCGGCTTCGACCTTCGTGTCATCGGGCTGTATAACAAGTTGGAGCGCGGGCTTGGAATCGAGCCCGTATCCCTCGGGCTCATACTTTGGCCATTCAGGTGAGCCTGGATGTCTATGTGTGTTTGGGTCGCCGGTTGCAACGAAGCTGGATAAGTAGCCGTGATGCACATGGCCAATCTCCGGGTGCTGGACTTTCGGCTCGGGCCAGGTGTACCTCCCATCGGCGGCGTGCGGAATGCCGCGCCAAGCTGGGTAGCTATCGTTAGTATTGAACCGGGCTTTCCAAACCGGCACACCAGCAGTAGCCACTCTGTAGGCGGTTTCCTGTCCGGGGCAGATATATCCATAGTCGCTCCAAGCAGCGGATAAGCGAGCATACTGCACTGTTCTTGGCGAGTCTTTGAATGGAGACTTGTCGTCCGTTGCCGGATCCGAATACAAGCTCGCTAGCGACTCGAGTTCACCTGCAGCCAAAAGTGGAGCAGTAATATGCATATAATTCAAAAACTCGTCATTTGTTTTTATATTGCCCGGCACTGTGAATCTTCCCTCGTTCGTAACACCAGTCGTGATGGTTGGGACATGGAAGAAAGTTCCGTCGTAACCAGACTGGGAACCAAACTTCTCTAGCAATGGTCCTCCCTGTGTTGGTTGAAAAGGCCACGTGTTATTATACTGAGAGTCGTCGTATAGCTTTACGCTGATCTTTCTGATATCGGTGAGCTTAGCAGCACGTAAACAGGACAGGGCAGCTGCATGGTCATCGATAGGGCAACGAAGGTGCGCCATGTACTCCTCGAATTGCTGAGCGTATAGAGGATAACTCGCATTCGGGAATGACCGCGCAGTCACAGATCCAGACTGAAGAATGGTTCTGGCGAAGTAGGGCTTTCCAGCATCCTCTCCGTAATTGTGAAAATAATGGATGCCCACAGAATGTGCACCTGCTGAACGACCACCAAGAGTGATGGTGGCCGGATCGCCTCCAAAGGAGCTGATATGCTTTTGAACAAAATGCTTCAAAAAGAAGTACTGATCTCGGAGACCGAGGTTGAGTAGGCCCTCCTGGCTGAAGATTGCCGACGGGAGGAAGCCGAGTGAGTTGAGGCGGTAGTGGAAGCTTATCACCACAATAGGCGCTTTGGAGGATGCGACAAATGCGGCTCCATCTAGGCTTTTACTGCTGCCAAAGTTGAAACTACCACCGTGAATGTAGATGAAAACAGGAAGCTTCTTGCTGAGCGGAACACCTTTCGTCCGGTACACATTGAAGTTGAGGCATTCCTCTCCCTGGGCCTCTATGCTGACATGCTTGGGGTCCTGAGTGCATGCTTTCCCGTACGCAGTGGCCGCCTTCACGGCGTCGAATGGGGCCGGCCAGTCGACAGGTTTGAAACGGGCGTCTCCCACTGGCTGGGTCGAATAGTCGATGCCAAGCCAAACATCAACCGGATTCGGGAGCGCAACACCGCTCAGGGTAGTCTTGGCCTCCCTCCCAGTGAAGCTGCCATACCCTTCGAGTGTGATGGGGGTGTCTTGGACTGAAAAGGCCCCCGAGTCGCCAGTCTTACAAATTCCGAATGCCGAGCATAACTGGTCTGACAACTTGGTTGCCGGATAGGAGGTCCGGCTCCAGAACAGTGCGAAGCAAACGACAACGAAGACGGCGAGCCATCCTAACCTCCTCACATAGATGGCCATTATGCTAGAATATGACGCTGGGCATAGGGCACCAGCAAGAGGGTGTTGAGCGGCTCTCTTTCAGCACAAGGCGCTCATCGCCTGGAAAGTTTGTGCTTTACCCCTGCAATTACGTAGAGACTGAGTAGAGGCCAAATTGTGATAGGCGCCGTAATGAATCTGAATCTCAATATCTCTCATCTGAGAAACCGTCGACGTCGACGTGCTGGCTTTGCATGGTTAGGACCTAGGTCGTTTGTTCAGGTTGTTATCAGCTCCGAGACGGGAAGGGGCAGGTCGTGGACTCGGACTCGGAGGGCGATAAAATGCCGAATACCTAGGTACCTGTGGCGCGTACACTACATACAGGTTCCGTTTCTGGCCATCCGAAAAGGGAAATGGTGGGGGAACGGGGGAGTACGTGGATGGTAGGCAGCAGTATTCGTGAGCAGGCCTGTCCGCCTGTTCGTGAGGCAGGCATAGCCTCATAGGTAGGTACCTAGGGGGCATCTTGGAAGCTACCAGGTAGTAATGAGATAGAGGCGATTGGCTCCTGGCTAGTGCCCCCGGATTTGCCGCGTCCTTGACAAGTGGCTTAGCTCATGCGAAATTACGGAATACAGCCCTCCCACCCGCCACCCCACACCGATACGTCCACCACCTGGGCACCTGGCACTTGGACCTCGCGTTCGATCCAATCCCGTCTAAATCTTCTGCCCCGAAAACAACTTCCAGGAATATTCCATATCCATTCTTTTCCATTCGGCATCCGGGAACTCGGTTCTTTACTGGCACCTTGCTGTGGTATCTTTTTCGATGGCTTCGTTCATTTGCCCATATAGGAGTAATAGAAATATTGTTGACCGGCGGTTATGATCTTGAGTGACGATGCCCCCCCGACGATCCCATAAGAAGTCCCGAGCCGGGTGTAGAAGGTGTAAAGCCAGGAAGATAAAGGTATGTCCCGTGCATGGGCTTATTACTTTATTACTTCTAAGAAAGGAGAGCCGGCACAGCTGACGGCAGTCCAATGGCTTGTAGTGCGACGAAGTTCACCCTAGATGTGGAAACTGTACCAAGCATGGCGTCGCTTGCGACTTCGAGCACACCGGCCTCGCCGACTCCCTCTCTCCCGTCGAGACTCCTCGTCCGACGACATCTACCAGCTACAATTGCGATAGTCCGTCCACGAGCACTCTTCCACCGACGCCCTCGGTAGATCCCGCCACCCCTCTGCCCTTTTACCGGAACCCAGAACCACTTCCTCTGACGACCAATTCCAAAAGTAGTCGCATGATGGAGTTCAAACTACTTCACCACTACACCACTATTACCTGCGAAACCCTTGCTATATCGTCGCCCGTAAGCGAGAAGATATGGCGCGATACTGTCCCCAACCTCGCCTTTACTGGCGCCAACTTCCTAGCCGATGCTCTACTGGCTGTCTCTGCCCTCCATCTCCGGTCCCATACTCCCCAGGATCAGGAACTTGTACGCGCTAGCCATGCCTACATGGCTTCTACCCTGTCCGAGTACGGCGCAAGTCTAAGCAAGGGCATCAACGAATCGAACGCCGAAGCGCTGTTTTTGACTGCCTCCCTCATTGCGTTTCAATCGACGGCATCCCGCATCTTCTCCCGGGACGACAGTAGCGATCTGAAGGACCGATCCGGGGGATACGCTCTACCGCTGTCGTGGTTTTACTCCTTCCAGGGTGTCAAAGCAGTGGTGGCATCTAGCTGGCAATGGTTACGCCACAGCGGGATCGTAATTCCTATTATCGAATCGCAACCCGCCCTAAACCTGGATCTCTCAGGACATAATGCCAACTTCTTCGGCCACCTCCTGAATGGGGTTGAAGATGAAGTCAGCCTCGATGACGACCCATCGAGCCAAGTACTTACGCGCCAAGCATATCAACACGCCGTTGCTGTGCTTGACTGGGCGCACAAAATACCCCATACTGGTGCTCCGCTAGTGTTTCTCGCGACCGTTTCGCGCCGCTTTGTGGAATTGCTCGAGTCCCGACGCCCGCGCGCTCTAGCAATTCTGGCCAGTTACTTTGGCCTGCTCAAGTGTCTCGACGGAGTGTGGTGGTTAAAAGGGGTCGCACGCCGCGAAGTTATGGGAATCGTATCCCTATTCGACCCAGACGACGAAGAATGGTGGCCGTGCTTGCAATGGCCCTTGCGAATTGCTTTGTACGAGAGCAATATCATACCAGCTGACATCTGGGGTGCGGATTGGGCTGTTGAGAAGACACTACTGGACCAAGCAAGCCAGAGTGGTGGCTTCGTTAGCCATATCGAACTCCTGAGCCAAATGTTTTCCGCGATGCAGAACATGCCCTCGGGTATGCCCGACGCCCTGGACGTGATCGCCCATCAAGATGCGCTGGTTAGATCAAAAACACAGCAAATGATGCTCCAGAATTGCATGCACCCACCCCATTGAGATTAAGACAAATCTAGGCACGCATTTATTTTATCGGCTCCGGCAACCAAATCTACTCCTACTTACAGCCATCAGCGTTGCTTACGATATCCTCTACGACAGCACGTAATGCACTACGTATCTAACTCGGATGTTGTTCACTTCCCTCGACACTCGAGATACTTACCAAACTTTAATGAGATCAAACGCTATGATGTTGGACGTCTACGATAAACAGATTAAACCAATGTCTAATTATCACGTAGATTCAGTAGGAAATGTTTCTGGGGATATATTGGTAGCTACAGTCTACCAAGTTTATTATTATCTTCTGAGTCTACGGTACATATCATACCTATGTGTCGCTGGTAGCCTGGCCCTGATCGCGCGAGGATCTTTGTACATCTATACCAACGGCTAAAGGTGCACTAGGATATCTTACAGAGACGTCGTGAGGGTACTTAGGTCTGGTGTACGAGAATGACGACGCATGAATACACGCTGACAGGGCCTTCTAGTTGCACTATAGGAGCAAAAAGGCACATAGAGACGACTAGCTAGTTATGTGCTATGAGGCACTTGTAGCTTAACATAACGATATTATAATTCGTAAAGGTCCCAAATCGGCCGGGGACTGGCCACTTAGATACCAATAGATGAAAATAAAATATCGATCAAGCTTTGGCATATTTTCTAGTTCCTAAATCGACTTTTCCCATACATATATACCAAACGAGTTTCTCGTTGGAAACGTCTCTCTTTCCTGACAAGCCTGGTGGCCCGAAGGAGATGATAGCTTCGAGGTATGGTATACAATCAACGAGACGTGCTGCGGACACTGAGAGGTATGTATACAAAAATCAAATGAGGTCCGGACATCTACTGGCGGAAAAGTGGGACATGAGGTCGGGAGTCCGGTGCGGCACAGCCGGAGCCATTCCGTCTGCCTGGGGTAGGTAGGCATTCTCAGATCTACACCAGTGGCCATGAATTGATCTATTAAGAAAGTGAAATCATATCACGTCATGGAGGCATTGATAAATTGGAAGTCATGACTCGGGATATACATAGATGCCTCCCCTACCCACAAGGCAAGCAAGGCAAAATATGAAGAGCTAACTAGTAGTATATGCTACTGTAAGCGAGTAACAGTGCAATCAATAGCCTACTTCTGGCAATAGGCGTAGAGTTATTTAAGCCTCATCTCAAGTGATATAACCCAATGATACAAATAACTACGTATATACATACCTAGCTGAAGATAACAGGAGCGAAAACACAACATCAAGAGTTACATTCTTCGGATCTCGTGCATGTTCTAGAAACATTGGAGCTTCATGTAGTATCTACCCCGCTCTCGGTATTTTGATGTATGTACGAGGGGTCCGGTCCGGTATCTATTCTCCATGCCCAAAAGTTGGAGATAGCCGTATCTAGCAGCTCGTCCTATACATTATAACCAATGCCACCCCTATCTCGGCTCGCTGTATCAGCTGGTCGGACCTTGTCGACGAGTTCAAGACGATACGCCCTTCGCGCGCATACTCAACACCAAGTCCCAGCACTGACAAGATACTCTTCTACTATGCTGCAGGGGTGCGTGTTAAAGAATGCCTTCGTCAAGAATGAGACCCCCAGCATAGGAGCTTGGCAGACACTACCCGGGCAGAACGTATCGAGGATACTAGCGCGGGCCGGCGTTGACTGGGTTATGGTGGACTGCGAGCATGGAAACATCGATGGTACGAGCCCCTGAATCACTCTTCGTTTCTTTGTTTCCCGATTAGGATAATTCGAAATCGGGTTGATATTACTACGTTACGTTTTCTGCGAAACACCCAATGCTGAAGGAATACAACATGTGAGCAGACGCGGCCATGCACGAAGCTGTCCCAGCGATCGCTAGCTGTGGAGTTAGTCCCCTTGTGAGAATACCCGACATGCAAGGGTGGATGATCAAGCGTAAGTCTCTCTAAGACCAGAACTTGGCATCTCCAGGCCGCTGACATCTGGGCCAGGTGCACTAGATGCTGGCGCACACGGCGTAGGTAGCTGGACGCGAGAAAAGTATGATAACAACACTGACGACGTCAGATCCTCATCCCGCTACTCCGCTCTGTAGAAGAAGCCAAGAAGATCGCCAGCGCGGCCAAATTCCCACCGCAAGGCCAGCGTGGGCTTGGCTCGCCGTTCGCCATGGAGCGCTTCAACCCGGTGCCCACCATGACGGAGTATCTGCAGCAGGCCAACGACTCGCTGCTGACCATGGTGCAGATCGAGACGCAAGAGGCGCTCGATGCCGTCGAGGAGATCGCTGCTGTCCCAGGCATCGACGTTCTTTTCATAGGCCCCTTCGATCTGGGGAATAACATCGGCCACCCCATTCTCGACGGCGTTATGAAACCCGAGCTGGAGCAAGCTATTGATAGGATTCTAGACGCGACAAATAAGGCGGGCAAGAAATGCGGTTTCTTTGCCACGAGCGGCGAGCAGGCGAAGAAATATGCCGATAGGGGGTTTCATATGATCAGCGCAGCTCTCGACACGACCTTGCTGCAGGCCTCACTAGGCGTGTCGCTAAACGCTGCTAGAGGACAAGGGGCGCCTAAAGCAGGTGGTAGATATTGAGACGGAGGTTGCCGTGTACACGGAATGAATTAGGGATTTCCCTGTCCCTGGTCTTGATGGCCGGTGAAATTATGTGTCCAGTTCCACGAATGCCATTCTGTTTAGGACACAGCGAGCTTCAATGGAGTAAGCATCGTAGTAATGCCCTTGCCACAAATCCAATCAGCCTGCCTCAAGTTTTCTCAACAAGATCCATCTTGGCTTTGACTTGGTCGGTAGTGAACCGATGCATGAGCTTGACCGCCTGGGAGGCCGACTGTGGATGTTCCTCCGGAGCTGAAGATTTGCTTATATGGATCTATCGACAATCACAGCATTAGTATCTCTCTCGCTCTCTTCCTCGTGAAGCCCATCCTTGCACCCAAGAGATTATCACATACCACGGGAACGTCGAACTCATACAAATCCCGCCATCGTGGCTTGGCGTCGGATTTGATAATGTCGATCTCCTTGAACTGGAAATGGCGAGCGTCCCAGACATCTGAGAGGACTGATCTGGCCTCGCCGCAGAGGCCGCAGTTCTCACGCGTGAAAAGCGTGATCCGGCACGCTTGAAGTAGTCTGCACGTAGCTCGCATGGTTGAAGTTCAAGGGCCCAAATTGGAATATGGAATATGAGAAGATTAGTTGCGAGGTGTTACAAGTCTAGAAAGAAAGGGCCTGTTTCGATTGTATG
>JAOXNK010003910.1:0-11574 GCA_028566675.1 Hypoxylon intermedium | reverse complement strand
TGCTTCTGGCGCCTTCTTCGCCTTCTCGTGGAAGTAGATGCTGATGTTTGGATATGTAGTCACCATGGCCGACAAGGACCCTCGTCGTCGAGGACGGCAAGGTCAAGAACGTGTATGTCGAGCCGGATAATACGGGGACTACTGGTGAGCGCCCCTTGCTTCTGGCGCCTTCTTCGCCTTCTCGTGGAAGTAGATGCTGATGTTTGGATATGTAGTCACCATGGCCGACAAGGTTCTGGCCTAGACCGGCAGCATGCTAAAGGAAGGGGATCTGTTATGAGAGTGTCTTTAGTGAGTGAGCGAGTGAGCGAGTGGATCTCCCCAGAGACGCGCATAGGAGACGACGGGCGGAGGAAAATGCGGGTATGACTGTATATAACTGGACTACCAGATACGCTTTGCTATGAATGAATTACAAACCACAGTTCTCTTCCTTGCTTTTCCTCGACGGACGCGTTCAAGTGAAATAAGTAAGTAGCCGCAATCTATACAAGCCAACTTGTCCAAGACGAAGCACTGCTCCCGATATGTAGTTGGATTTACATCGTGTCTGAGCGTGCGCCGTGTTGGAAGTCCAGTCGATAAATGAACGGACAGTGGTGGTATCAGCCTTCATTCAACTCTATAGTTAGATGTTATTGACTGCCTTCACAGCTGTAGAAAATCTGCGAATCCCTTAATACAATATAATATAAGCACAGGAGAGGCGCAAATTGATTATCAAGTATATTTTCCTTTCCATCAGCCCTACAATACGACATAATACGAGCATGCCAGCAAACAGCATCAGAGCCTATTAAGCCAATTTACTTCCCACCCCCTTAAATCCGGACGCCGAGCCAAGTCAAGCCAATCCATATAGTACAATCCATCCCATTATGTACCTCCACCAGGCTGAATCCCAGCCTCGGGGGTTTTACCGACAAACACGACGTATCCTCAACTTCCTCGCTTACAAAGCCTTGACAGCAGTGAAGAACGGATTCCCGAGTAATCTCTCATCCGACTTGACTAGCTCCCTCAGCCGTCCAACCATCTCCTCCTTACTCATACCCCCGCTCTTCACCTCGTCCTTCCACTTGACAAGGACCTCCTTCAGCCTCGCGCTGCCCTCCTCCACATCCTCCTTACTATACTTTTGCAACCCTAGACCATCTTCGTGCTTTGCCGTGAAGTCTTCCAGCTCGTCTGCTTTCCGCTTCGCCATCTTGACAACCTTGTCGGGAAATCGGACTAGTTCCGCAACGTGGATACCAAACGACTGGTCGCAGATGCCGGATTCGACCTTATATAATAGGGTCACCTCGCGCTTATCGACTCCCTCTTTATTATTAGAAATATGCGCCGCGACGTGCAAGTTCTGGACTTGTTTGTACTGGTCCGCAAGCGCCGTCAGCTCGTGAAAGTGCGTCGCGAACATGGCGAAGCAGCCAATCTCCTTTATGATATGCTCGCTAATAGCCCAAGCTAAGCCGAAACCATCGTATGTCGAGGTGCCTCGTCCCAGCTCGTCGATAATGATTAGCGACTCGGCCGTTGCCGACTTCAGGATATTCGCCGTTTCCAGCATCTCAGCCATGAACGTCGAAACGCCTTTCAGTTGCGAGTCACTGGCGCCGACACGAGCAAGTATAGAGTCGAAGATGGTGAGCTCGGCTTCCGAGCACGGCACAAAACACCCGATCTGAGCCATCAGGGCAACAACACCTATCTGCCGAATGTACGTAGACTTTCCGCCCATATTGGGACCTGTGATGATCAGGAATGAAGATTTGTCTCGTCTGAGTTCGACATCGTTTGTGATGAATTGGACGTCGTCCTGCATCTCCATACAAGGGTGGCGTGCCTCCTTTAGAACGGTAGACCCCTCGCCTCGCGGGTGAATGGTCGGGCGGACGTAGGAAGTCGGCGCGTGGACCGAGCAGTGTGCAAAGGCAACGATGACATCGAGGTGTGCTAGGACCCCGGCAAGTTGTTCGAGTACCGGGCAATAAGAGGCTGCCACACTGACGACTTCACTGACTAGGCCGCTTTGCGTTCTGTTGTACGTCTGAGACAGCTGGTCGAATTCGCGGCGGTACGATTGCAACGCCTTTGTAGAGAAATAGACACCGTTCTTCTGCGTGGAGCACTCCTGGTAGTGAGAGTTATTCCGAATGCAGCCAGCCTCAGTTCTCGTCAGTCGCATGCACCAACCGTGAACCTTGTGGTTCTCTAGGAATATCTTCTTGTTCTCTTCCTGGCTCAGATCATCTGCCGCTTTGCGGAATTCGGAATCCATGTTCGATCTCAGCTTATCTAGCTTCTTGCGCACAATGCGCAAGTTGTCGTCGAACTCGGGCTTGATGATGAACTCGTGGTTGTCGAGCGCGTCGAGATCAACGGTGGTCTCTACCATGTCTGCTAGCTTTCCGAGACTATCGGAAAGTTCCCGCATCTTGTTGGTGTAGGCCTCGTCTAGCGGATCTTTGTACTTCTCGTCCATGACTCCCTCGAGGGTTCCTAGAAATCCAGGCAGGCGAATAACGACCTGGTATGCTCTGACAACGTCTTCCAAGTTTGCCTTCTTTCGCTGGAATCGTTTTGCCAATCGATATAGATCTGGCACCGACTTGAGATGCTCTTCTTGCATGGTCTGGCGTAGTTCCGTGTCATTCACAAAGGCCTCGACCAGCTGCTGGCGCTTCTCAATTTCTTCTTTGCTCATGAGGGGTTGCTTGAGCCATTGCGACAATAGCCGGCTACCAACTGGCGTTTTGCAGTGGTTGAGAAGTCCAAATAAGCTCATAGTTTTTGCTCCATCTCTCGCACCGGGCATAAGATTCAGAGCTTTGAGTGCGGCAGCGTCTAGCTTCATAAACTGTGATAGATCGTGCTGGTATAGCTGGTACTGGCCAAAGTTAGATGGGTCTTGTAGGACGCCCAAGTACTTGACCAACGCTGCCGCCGACCCCATTGCCAGCTTGAGATCAGTCTGAGGAAGCAAAGTTGCGGACCGCTCATCCTTGAGCAAGCGAGCGAGGTCCTGTTCGATATCTTTGATTCCAAAATCGCCTGCTGGCCTCTCGGCTATGGCGACACCGCAGTTGTCAATAACCTGTCTGAGCTTGGTGAGTTCGGGATCCTTGTCCTTGTCGGCCTTGTCGAGTTGGATAAGGCATTCTTTGACGCCAAGCTGGATTAGGAGAGCCTCGAAATTAGAGTATAGGTCGTTATCGAGAAACTCGCTGACGCCAAGCTCTCTAACGGTAGCGTCGGCAAAGCAGACGCCTACACTCCTGGCCTCGCTGGCCTTGGCCGAGATCTTGACAGCTAATATCATCGGGGCGGACTCGAACTGGCCGCCAAGCTCTTCCTCGACATCTTGCAGGTTTCCAGGGGAAGCCTGCTTGACAATCTTCCAGTTCATGCGGCCGCCACTACTCGCGTATATCTCGACTCGCTTCCCAAGCTTGAAGAGGGCTTCTCGCAGGAACTGGCGAAAGACGGTGACGGTCATGGTGACGGATGCTAGGCCGCTCGCATCGTTCCGCCCCAGCTGGCGCACAACAGAAGTGGTCTTGTAGACGGTTCTCGCGATGAAGTTGGCATTTTCGCCGTGGGCCGTGTACCAGTCGCCTCGGTCGAATATGCGGACCGTCTCGTCGCCTACGGTGGGTAGCGACTTGAAGAAGCGGATGAAGCCATGCTCGTCGTCGACCTGTTGTAAGACCATTAGTTTATTAGTGTCATGAGTTAAGTTGACTTGATGAACATTGATGAACATGAGCCCCATACCTTCAACTCGGGTCTGGACGACATCGTGGTTTAAGCAACTACAGCAGTCAGTTCTCCCGCAATGATCTGTCTGTCTGTCTGTCTGTCTGTCTGTCTGTCTGTCTGTCTGTCTACTGTGGTTTTACGAAAAATGAAAAGGGAAGAACAATTCTTAGTCGAAGTTTGTCATGTCTTCCGAGGCAGAATATTGACTTTGGCTTGTTCCACTTCTGGTAAGAGTACTCGGGTCAGTCGCGTTCAAAAATCAATTAAAGCTGGAAGACGCGACGCTACGACGCGCTAAAACTTGACCGCTTACAACGTCCGGGCCACCTGCCCCCTGCCCCCTGCCACAGCCGTTTTCTGCTGCGGGGTCTACGGAATACATGCAGGGTACTATTTACACTAGTGTACGTAGGTACCTACCTACTGTAGGTCCTACCCTGGTCCAGTGCTCCATCTTGGAAAGTTTAACCCCACCAAAATATTTCCAAAGCTTCCATCTTCCCAACTTCCATCTTCCAACTTACACACCATTGACACCTTTCCTATCTTTCTTCCACAAGCAAACACCAATTCGCATAGTCAGACCAATATGGCAGACGTCCAAGTGATCGACGACGCAGACGGCGGCTTATTGGAGACCAGCGCCGCCGAGAAGTCGGAAATCCAAGCTCGGCAAGATCTCGACCGCGCCGCGCAAACCCAGCCCTCCGATGCGACAGCTGAAGAAGAGAGCGGAGGAGAGAGCCAAGAAGACCGAGGAATGAAGCGATCGGCCGAGGACCCTTGCGAAGGCGAAGAAGAACCCAAGCGACAGCTGTCCAAAAACAAGATGCGCAAGTTGAAGCGACAAAAGATGTGGGAAGAAAAGAAGCAGTCGAAGAAGGACTTGCGCAAGGAGAAGCGCCACGAGAAGCAGGCACGGCGGCGACAAGAGAAGGAGGACGAGATCGCCGCCGCCGCTGCTGAGGGAAGAGAACCTGTGCTCCGCGATCTAACGAAACGGCGAGAGCCCGCCTCCAAAACCCAGGTTCCCATATCCGTCATCATCGACTGCCAGTTTGAGAAGTACATGATGGAGAAGGAATTGGTATCGCTAGCGAGTCAGGTCACCCGAGGCTATTCCGACAACAGGAACGCCAAATACCCCGTCCACATGTTCGTCAGCTCTTTCGGCGGCCAGATGCAAGATAGATTCGAGACCGTACTCAACAACCAGCACAAAAACTGGAAGAACATCCACTTTGCCGAAGGCGACTTTATGGACGCCGCTGCCCAGGCCAAGGAGTTGATGGCAGGCCCCAACGGCGGCACGAAAATCCCATTCATCACTCCCCACAGAAAGGGCCAGCACCTCTCTATGTCCGAGGTCAGCCACGACAGCAAGAAGAAGCAAAAGGGTGCTCCTGAGCCAGAGCCGGAAGACGACGACGTCGACAAGTCTATTGTCTATCTCACCGCCGATTCACCTTATACCCTCAACCGTCTCGACCCGAATATATGCTACGTTATTGGCGGACTTATCGACAAGAATCGCGAGAAGGGTCTGTGCTACAAGATCGCGCGCGAGAAGAAGGTTCGCACGGCAAAGCTACCCATCGGCGACCTCATGGTGATGCAGAGCCGCCACGTCCTCGCCACGAACCACGTCATGGAAATTATACTCCAATGGCTGGAGACGGGTGACTGGGGCACCGCCTTCATGAAGGTCATCCCCATGAGAAAGGGAGGGAAGTTAAAGGAACAGGAGGAAGCCGACGAAGCAAGCCAGGAAGAACCCCCCGACACCCCTAAGGAGGAGAGTTGGGCATGGGTCCCTCGGGCCACGACTCCACCCGGCGTAGAGCACAAGGTCGAGCTAGGCAGAACGGCGACAAGCGAACAAGAATCTATCAACGATGGACAGCCGGGCAAGTCTGGAGTAAATGGCGAGGGGGGTAACGCCGAAGCAGACCTTAAGAAGTGCGCAGTCGATCAGCATCAGTGGTCTGCCCCGTTAACCGAGGAAGAGCAGAAGGAATCTACTAATAAAGTTGTTGCCGAACCCGAAACACTGGTTCGTGTCCGTCCTGGTCGAAACCGAGACCGGGGACACTCGGGGCTTCAGCTCGAAGGTGATATATCTTCTCATGGTGACGACAAGTAGAAGCAAGTATCTCACCCGGTGACTAGTAGTCATGTGGTTTCAACTCTTCCCTGAGTGTTCAAGCTCGCGGGTAAGTTACGAGTTTATAAGGTGTGTGACTTTAGTTAGATAGACCATAGGAGACAATAGGAACCACCTAAATAATATCACAAATTCGACAGCAGTAGACTGTGACTAGTAGTATTTTTTACGGTTGCGGTGTCCGTTAAGGGGCAATGGTTCAATCTTTTCAGTTGCAGGGCTGGGGAGCATTGTCTCGCCAACGGTTTCATTTGCTACTAAGATGTGCCTACGTATTTTCCTAGTTAGACCCCTAAATCTGTTACGGTCTTCGACATGAGGGATACTCAGTAAAGTAGGTATACGAGGCTACATGTGATGGTTATCCATTTATAGTATAAAATTATTGGCTCTGGACGTAGTACTTGAAATATCAGGAGATCGATCTGTAAGATCGGTATTCTCGTTGCAGCTGGCTAGGTGTATGTATGAACTTTCTATTCTAAACAAGGGTTTCTTTTCATAGTAGTATCTATGTCAGGATACGACGAAGGTATTCGCTAAACTCATTGCTGCCACTATAAACTGTCATCAACCAAGTAGAAAAATAATTTCGAGGGAGACGCTTCACCGTTCTATCCACCATCAAGTCTTGTCTCCCGTATGCCGCGAGCATCTGAGCCGCGGTGGCGCGTTCGCCTGGGTTGTAAATCGCCATATCTCGCATACGCCTTACGAACCTATTGTTTATTGCGATGTTTAAAGCCGCCTCGCGCGATTCCAGACTGGTTTGTAATAAACCCATATTATAATACATGCGGAACGGCTCGACGTCACAAATCCATATCATTGTTACGAACAGGGACCACATATCTGCCGCTGGAGTCTGCGTCCTGCCGTCAAACACCTCGGGGGCCATGTACAAGACAGTGCCGGCGACCGATCCCACCGGCTGGAAATCAGCCAGGCCAAAGTCCGCCAGCTGAAAGCGATAGTTCCCTTGGTGGTCAAAGTCGTAAAGAATATTGTCCGGCTTGATGTCGCGGTGGATAACCGACTGGGAAGCAAGAAAATCGAGCGCGGATAGCGACTGCAGAAGCGCCTCGCCCGCAATTTGCTCTCCGCCTTGATCCCAGCGAGGATATTCCATAAGGCTCTGCAAGCTACCTCGCTTTATGGCTAAAAATATCTCGACCTCTCCCGTTTCCCATCCTTGAGACCCAAATATTTCTACAATATTAGGCTGGGAGAAACCATCGTCAGTTGGATACATTTTTCTCGCACCATGTAACAAAGAGTAACTGCGATATATATAGAGACAAACTTACATGTCGAAGCCGTTTAGGTATCTCTACTTCTTGCTCTCGCGCGCTTCGCAGATATCTTCTCCACTCGATTTGTGACATCAAGCCTTGCCGTAGCTTCTTAACGGCGATGTAATCTCCCGAATGCAAGTCAACAGTCCGGAAGACTTGTCCGAATCCCCCTTCTCCAAGCTGGTTCTCCGGACGATGAATTAACCGTTTACCATCTGCTAACGGTGCCTGTCCTGGATAGTCTACGAGATACTGCCGCCGTAAATTCTCGGCGGCACCTGAAATCCGCTGCCGTATGAATTCCAACGTCCGGTCAAGGGTCAATCTCCATCTGAAAAAAAAACTCGGCCCTTTTGTTTCGCTGGCCAAAGACGAGCTTGGTATTGAAGCCATCCATTACAGCAACTCGAGGGAGACTTCTGGTGTTCACGAGAGTGGTGGCCTCTTCTGGATATTGGCCGAGCCATACGGTGCATCCTCGCTTGACCTGTTTCAATGCTCAGTATTGGTAAGTACCACTACAAGATTGCTTTGGTCTTTGGAATAAGAAATCATGGCAGAGGTAGGAACCTTCATGAACCTTCATGTTGATATAGGAGGCCCCAAAGGATTCGAAACAGCTAAACACGAACGTACCTCTAGCAGCACAACTCCTGTCTTATAGTTGACAATGAAGGCAAAATGAATCCTAGAGATGTCGTCGCCTTCCACATGAATATCTGCAGCTTTGGCATCACTTCCAGATGTTGCCAGAGTAATGAGGTTGTTTTTGTCTTTCGTGGGCAAGAGGGCTCTGATGTCGAGCTCAACCAGACGGCTGGGCCGTGCGGCGAACCACGGTGCATTGTTTGTATTATATACGATATTTTTGGCTCGGTCATTAATGGGTACGAGGGTAAATACGACGTCGCCCGGAGGATCCATGGTTGAGTAGATAATCAAAGAGAGTATGTTTCGCAACTATAGAACTAGGTGATTCGATTTTGAGCTCTTTTTTTTTAGCAAAATGTTTCACTAGAAACAATAAATAAGAGCCTACTTGAAGCAGGGAGAGATACGAGGACATTCTACTGGCGTACAACAAAGAGGTGTACGAGAACGGATCGCGAAACCTCGAACCTGCCTTTTCTATCTATCGGGTGACAAAGATGGTCAGATGCAATATTTAGTGACAAGGACGCTGCATTCATCTGTGAAGAAGGACCCTGCATTCGGCATCAAGAATAAAGTCTAGACTGGGTGAAAAGGAAACACTAACTTACAAGTTTCCAACGAAAGTATTGAATACTAGTTGGTTTAGAGCAACAGCTCATAGCACCACCTACTTGACTCGTTTTCTACCTCAACACTCCATATCATTCAGACTCGCCTTATTCCCGGGTAGATTGTAGCTCAGCCAAGATTCATCGTTCAAGATGCCTTCTGAAACCGAAAACGATGCTCCGAAGAACCCTACGCCTGATTATGGAATGGAAGTAATATCTCGTCTGGCTAGCTGTCCCAAAGAACAGTTTAGAGATCAACTGTTCGAGGAGATGGGACGCATTTGGGATGAAGACCCGCGGTCATACGGTCGGAACGACAAGTCTATGCACGTCTGCCGCACCATTCATCAGGGTTGGCTCTATGATCGAGGCCGAGAAGAGGTCCAGGCCCAATGGATGGAGCAGGGAATATGGAGGGACCATTGGCAATATAACCCCCTTGGACCAGAGCCTTCGGACTCATGGGACCATGAACAACCACTACCGTAAGATCCTAGCATCTGTTTGTGTAAATTTCAAAAATTCACGTCTGACCGTCTATAGCTTCACATTGAGAGCTCCTCCAGAGCACGACAATCTCGAGGCTCGATTTCGCCCAGCTTGGTGGGACGAGGCAATGCGCAAGCGCCAGGCATCGTGCCCTATCAACATGTTCTTATACCAGCTGAAGAGAGAGCAAGTAAGACTCGTGAAGGGCATGGAGAGCCAGCATGCTGATATACCGGTTTCCGTCAACTCGAAAGCTTACGAGACGGTACGTGCTCGCTGGGTTGATAGAATGATCTGGGACGACGAATGGGGATTACTTCCTGGCATGATTTGGAAACACCAGAAGCCGTGGCCCGCCGAACTCACACAAAAACCCGACTCAGGCCCCAAGCCGAAAAAAAGGGAGACATTCATGAGAATGCCTCCCACAAAGCCGACTGCCGCCATTGGCGTACAGCCAGAGTTGGAAGCTACTGCGACACCAACCAAGAAGAAAACAGAACACGCCACTGCAGACCTAAAGGCTAAGAAACGACAAGCCAAGACTGAACGAGATGCGGACACTGATAAACCATTCAAGAAGCGTCGCCAACCCGTTCGATACTAACAGAATACCCTAGCCCTTTATGTTGTTTATTGTAAAGCACTATCTGTTCTTCTAACCATAGCTCCTGCAATTTGTCGTGGATTTGCTTGCGGAAGCGCTGATCACAACCCCCTGATAAAGAGTATTGCTGCTGGGCCTCCAGATGGGAAAGATGAAAGCAGAACTATCTAAACTATTCAGTCCATAAAAGCAATAAAGCGATAATTTATTATGCCTTCTCCTTCACAACTCATATACTTACTGTACCTAGGTACCTATTGTGAACTTGACCACCACGATGGATACCCCTGATGTAGTATAATCATACAACACCAGAGCCGCATCGCAAGAACGTAGGGCTTATGTAACGGTCTCTTCCCAAAAAGGCTTCTACCATACTACTCTAGTCTTCGTACGAACATAGCTCCGAGCCGGGAACCGGAAACCGGAATAGTGTCGGTTCGGGGAATCCGAATAGCGCACGGAGGGGTCCTCCCCTTTCTATCTAGGCCTATTGCTGCCGAGGTGCGTCTATTTTGGGTTGCGGTGGCATTCTTGACCCCTGCCAGTGAGTGGTACGGTTCTATATGACCACCTACATAGTAGTATACAGTATACAGTATACAGGGTACTTTACTATTTTAAGAATATACTATGTAGCTCTAGCTACAGCCATCACACATACGACTATACGACACCATGTCGGTAGCATATGCCGCAATATATCTTATTAGGCAGGGTCGCTTTCCCAACGCAACCTACTCTACCCTTCGAGCCAGAAGCCGACCTCACCCTAGACGTGGAGCTCGTGTTGAGAGGCCCTCCCCGCGGCACGGCGGGTAGCGGATCGCGGCAACCGGCTAATTAGGATCCCTTCTCTCGCTGTCCGCAGGTCCTCGGTTATCAAGACCGAGAGCAGACATATGTGTCCCTACGTACCTAATTCTCTCCGATGTCTAACATGCCGCTTTCCCCCTTGCCCACGATGGAGCAACATTGCCGCGATGAAAAGAGGTTGGCGCGGCGAGAAAACCTGGGGTCGAGAATACGCTATTTAAAGACAGGACCGGGACCCCTCGCACGATCCATGACTACTTACATACATATGCAGCATTCTCATGTCTACCGGCTTCTTTTTTTAGACGGGCTCAAGGAGATACACTAGGTTAGATACCGTAGCTCGGTACCACCAAGTCGAAAACGAAGCTCTGCGATGGTAGTACCGTCGCTGCATCCCGGGACCGAAGCTACCTATGTAGTAGTAGGTCCGTTCACTGCTAGGAGCGCAAGCGAGTATCTTGGCGAATGCCGGTACTACGTATCGCATCCAAGGTACGTAGGCAGATTATTGACAGCAGGTACCTAGGGCAAAGTGCTGTCCAATCGTCCTTCAGGGGCAGGTGATGTGATACCTCGCCGGAGCATTACTAGTGTAGAGGGGAGAAGGTGGTTGATTTAGGCTCCTTGCGATGTTGTGGCTTGATTCTCCCCCCAGGTAACAAACAAGTTTATATTAATCTCACCGTCATAGGTTCTCGTAGACTCCAGGGTCTGACGAGAGATGCAGGACGCACGTAACTGGCCTGGCTAGAGCAGACCGGGAAATTCGGGAAATATTTGACAGAAATACATACATATTCACCTTACATACCACGCATACCACGAGGCCTTGTGTCCATACGGTCAAGCCAACGAAGCCAGCCAGCCAGCCCCGGACGACGGATCCGGAATAGTAGATCTCTGGATCTCAATCACGGAACTAGATCGGGATGCAACGATTGGTACAGACTATTGAACCGACGCCTTCTCTTCCCCTTGGTTCACTAATCTTACTGCAGCTAGCTAGTTTTTGCAAAGCCGGCGAAAAAAACCCCTTAAAGAATTCATGGCTTCTGAATAGGCACCTACCCTGTCCGCAGCGAGAGCACCTACATACACTATGTAGAGTAGGGTAGGTAATGAAACAATCCGACTGGCTAGCACCCAACTCCTATGCCGCCGCCGCCGCCGCCG
>JAOXNK010003900.1:0-11580 GCA_028566675.1 Hypoxylon intermedium | reverse complement strand
CGCCCTCTGCGCTCGTCGGCTCCCACGGCGGCAACACCACCAGCACCTACTATTTCTACATGTGGCGCTTCGGCTGGGTCTTCTACCTCATCGCCCTCGTGTTCTCCGTGCTCGCCTTCTTTTCCGGCTTCGTCGCATGCTTCGGCCGTCTGGGCTCCGCGATCGCGGGGCTGATGGCGCTTGTGGCGCTCTTCTTCCACACCATCGCCGTCTCTCTCATGACGGCCGTCTTCGTCAGGATGCGCAACGCGTTCGTCGCGGACGGGCACAACGCTAGTCTGGGGCGGTACGCGTTCGGCTTCAGCTGGGCCAGCTGGACCGCCTTGCTGATCGCCACGATACTGTTCTGCATCGGCATGCGAGGCGGTGACAAATCCAACGGTGGCCGCCGATGGGGGCGCCAGAGGAGCGTGCGTAGCCGACGGAGCTACGATATGAACGGCGTTAATGGCCGAAGGGTCAAGGAGGACTATGCTTGAGCGAGAGAGAGAGAGATAAAAGTCGAGCAAGCAGCCGCAGGACCACTGCGAAGATGGAGTAACCCCCATCTCAGGGCACGAGAAAAATAAAGTAAAATACGAACAGACACGAAAATAATACGATCTACGCGAAAGACTGTGCAAGGCCGAAAGGGGGGGGGGGGGGAAGGTCTAGGGAACTCGCATATACCACGCCTTTAATCCACAGAAAGAACCGTGTAACGGGAAGCTGAAGCTGAAGTTGATGATAATGGATGGAGGGTGGAGAGTTTGGAAAACTTCTTTTCTGCCGTCTACCGCGCAGCAGTAGGGGAGGCTCTGGATGGACTGACTGACTGACTCACTGACTGGCGGAGATGTAATGACTTTGTGATACCAAACCAATCGTTATGTTTAGATAATTGAACATCTGGCTACTTGAACTTGAAATTTGACCATCGGAGTGACATGTGAGGTTTTTGGTGTGTGTATCGAAGTTACAAAAAAACTCCAGTTGTTCGTAATTCCAGCATCCAATATATGTATGTATGTATGTATGTATGTATGTATGTATGCCAACCTTTTCCCTAGAAGGCGTCCCAATCCTCTTCCATGTGTATCAAGACTACCTGCGTAGGCACCTACGCAAATACCAGGACGCGAGTATGAATTACGTAGATTTCACTTATTCATACCATCTCATGAATGAAGCCTTTTCTACTGCCAGAATACCCCCCAGACCTCTCCACTCACCTAGGTACTGTAGGTAGATATGTACAGGGCTACACACCCTGACGTCCGTCCCCCTTTTTTATTTTCTCGCTCTACGAGAGGAAGGACGGGTACATCCCAGGTAGAAAATACAGGGGCTTCACGACTTGACTGGCAGGGTGCCGCAATGGACATCAACGCGAGACTACAAACATACGACCGTCTCAACTACATAGTTCTGGAAGATGGGCTAAACACTTAGATATATGACTGCGTAAGCAAGGCTTAAAGCGAACTGCTAGCCCTGACATAGACGTTACCATTCAATTGCTCCAACACTACTTTCGTCGTCACTCACAGCACGTTATATGTTCAGTATGTTCCGGCAACAGGATGCATTTATTTATATTGACTTCGATTCTTGTCATCCGTACTCTCTACGTCTGATTAGTCTCACCACTCTTCCGTCTTTCTCAACAGCCGCAATAATCGTGCCATTCAACAAAACAAGAGGCCTCTCATCAATCTGACCAACCCGGCGCAGCCTCATTCAACCTTCTTTCATTCAAAGCTTCCCTTCCCTCTTCCCTAAAACTCCGTGCGGAATGCGACACCGTCTGTTTCGAATATCTGCGCGCGAACGAATCCATCCTCTGTCGAACTTTCCGATGACAAGATGTCTTCCGTGAAAACATTTAGAACGACGAATACAGCTTTCCGACTTCCTCTCCCGGGTGTTCATGCTCCCCCAAAATGTACAATGGTTGCTTGATTGAACGAAGTATTCCCCCTTCGCTGAAACGGTGATACAACTCTCCAAGTTGACTCGTAGAATTTGACACTTGGATCCGTCGTTTTCGCGATACTAAATTTAGTCCGATTTTAGCCCTCCCTTATCCCGAATACGTGTACAGGGACGCCCCTTTTTTGCCCGAATGCGTCTTGTATAGCCGTAGATGAAGCCTCGTCTTGCGTTAAAAAAAAAGAAGAGAAAAGGGGATGAGTTTTTCGCAAAAAGTTTAGACACTGCTGCCGCCCCGAGGCCCGCTATGTCGAAAGAAGTCTGTGTACGCCATGTGATGCTATGTTCTTAAGAGTAATCGTGAAAGAAGATGGCGGAGAAACCTGCTCCACATTGAGCTAAAAGAAAACCCCTTCGTTTTTATCTTGCTTGTCTAATAGGAATCAGCCGCCAGAGGTTTTCATACATTCTCTATGCGCTAAGCTGCGGGCTGGGTAATGGGCTCACGGCGTCCAAAGGAGCGTGGTGAAGTGCAGGTTGCCCCTCAGTTTCGCCGTATTGCCCATTTTGCTTTTGCTCGAGCACCGCATTGACCCATGCGGCAACCTCGGGATCGTCTGTCCCTGAGTGGCTGAGGTTCAGATGCCTAGCAGCGCCGGCTAGTGCTTCATCGCTGGCGTCGTTCTCCTCCACCTCCTCATCCTCCTCTGGGATGGTTTCCGGCTTTGTAAGGTCTTGGATCCATTCGGAAGCTAGAAGAGCCTGGTATGTCGGTCGTAATTTGGGCACCTTGTTCAAACAGCCATGAACGAATGTGCGTGCTGCTTCTGAATATCGATCTGGTAGATCAGGCGCGTCTCCTTCTACGATGGCCTACATGTCAACGTTAGCTTGTACTAGATATGAGGATAGCTATTCCGTGATTGGTAACTTACGCTGAGCTGACTGAAGATCGTTGACGACACCTCCGGCGGATATGGATATTTCCCCATGCCACATTCGATGATTGTCAGGCCCAAACTCCAAATATCACTTTGCACACTGTACGTGCCATCTCCTGCCCCGGCTTGCATGAAGGATCCTCCAGAGATGCGTTCAGGCGCCATATAGCTTTGGCACCCAATATTGGTCTTGGCCATGCTGGCTACAAGATTGCCACTTACGCCAAAGTCACATATTTTGGTTTGCCCCCGGGAATTTATCAGAATATTCGTAGGCTTGACATCTCGGTGTATGATCTTATGTTTTTCCTTCAATTCTTTGAGACCCATCACGGTGCAATACGTGATCTTGCGAAGAACATTTTCGGGTATGCCTCCCGCGTAGAGCTTGTCGATGGAACCGCCATCCATGTATTCGAGACACATGTATACCGCGCTCTCTTGGAAGAAAGCCCCGTAGAATTCGATGATGTATGGGGATGCACATTCATGCAAAATTACCAATTCCTTCAGTATAGTCGTTAATTTAGCCTCATCTAGCTCTAGGCGTATTTCTTTCATGGCCATGACAATTCCTGAAGTAGAACCGATTTTGGTTTCCCCATCTGTCTTATCTAGACCTGGTAGCGATGCAGTCTTGAATCCAGAAAGACCTGGCCCAAACCGCGGGACTCGTTGTTTTGTATGCCTCACCTTGTAAACGGTGCCGTAATTACCTTTCCCAAGCTCATCGAGTTTTTCAACCTCGTCAAGTGATATCCTGAAGACAGATCCATCCGAGAAATTGACTCCTTTGTTAGTGATGATCGCCTTGCCCTTGAATGTCAAGTACCCCTTTTCAGAATCGATATACTCTTCAAACTGCTTCATCTGTGTTGGGTGGCCAGTCCCATTCTGGGTCGGCGTTGGCTGAGACCCAGGACCAGAACCAGCAGGCCCAGGGCTATCTGACAGCGGTCCTCCGGCCATATCCCCAAGCTTCAGTCCGAACCGCCGCTTACCAGCTAATCCGCCTTTTGCGGACATTGAAGGTATGGACGGTGCCGATTTAGGAAATGCAGGAGCACCGGGTCTTTGAATTCCTCCTGGTATTTGTAAGTTCCTCGATAAGCCACCAAGGATCGGACCGCCTGGACCGCCTGGGGAAGACCCAGTAGGGGGGGTGACCTGCTGTTGGGGGCTCATTGGAGAGCTGCCCTGGCGTGACAGGTGGAAAGCCCGCATCTTTGCGTTGAGATCCTCGGGCAAGCGGCCACTGGCCATGTGACCCGCGGCCGGAGGGCGTCTCGCAGTAGATAAGACGCCAAGTGGCGTAGATGAAGCGGACATTGGATGGCCTGGATTCTGCGGATCTGACACGGAGCGCAACGAAGGCATTCTTTTAGGGGCCTCAGTGGTGAATTCGGTAGGTGTCTCGAGAGGTGTACTGGCTTCCGAAGAGTTGATGGAGCTCGGGGATGCAGGACTACCCAGGACGTCCCTATCGATTAGCTCGTCAGGCGTCGCGGGCACCGAGTCGGGGTCGGGTTGTTCCCCGGCCATCGTAGAGATGTAGGTGTAAAGAGAGAGAAGTTGTCTGTGAAACGCGCCTTCTATCTACCATCACCGAGCAGACGGCACAAGAATTGCTTTGTCGTGGGTGGAATAGGGTAGTTGGCGGTCTGGTGGGATATATTTGGCGGGGAATAATACAGCCTAGTGATGATACCTAGGTGTAATACGATAGAACAACTCGACAACCGGAAAAGAGGTATGCTGGGTCCTTAGGTATCGAAAAATTCTACATGAGAAGTGGCGAATATGCAAAGGCGATTCGTCGATACAAGGGACCTGAGTCGTCTATCGTATTAGCTATTTTGATTAGCGGCTATCACCTTTTAACGGAGTCGGAGCTCCAGCCGGAGTGGTCGGGTAGTGCTGGGAGTTATTGGGTTCCATCCGTCGCAACAGGACAAGACAACCACCAGCAGCAGGTGTGTGACCAACTCGAAGGGCATGTTGTAGGGTATGTTGTAGGGCATGTTGTAGGTAGGGCTGCACGAACCTTGTCAAACCCGAGACACTAGCTTGAGCTGCCCAATTGTGATATTCATCAGCTATCAAGGCTGGGCAATGCGTAATGATGGCTGATATTGCGATATTCCGCGAGGTATGGATGGATGCTCTAGTGAGCGGTGACTACCGATAGGTATGTAAGTAAGTAAAAGTAGGTAAGTAGAGGTAGATAGGTTATGCTGGCTGGAACGAATGTGTTTCGAAGGTAAGTTAGCGGCCGATGGAGTGGGATGGAACAAGACGGCGGGATGGGATGGGATGGGATGAGATGTAGGAGGTAGGATACGATGTAATGGGATGGGCAGGTATGAGATGGAAGATGCAACATGTTGACAAAGCACACATACGTTTGCTAGATATTCGGACTGTGGAACCTTTTAGACGTGTCTGCTCTTCCTTGGGTCTCAATTAGAGTAGTTTGGAGTTCGGTCTAGTAACGTGAACTTGGATGATCGACGCCGTTACTTGTTGGAGATTTGCGATGATTTAATGATGGAAAACGTCAATAGCGGTGGTGGTGGTGGTGGTCCTGGTCCTGGTCCTGGTAGATTTTAGTGGACGGCTTTCGTCGCCTGCCCCGCGTTTCTAGTCTAGGTAAGCTCTAGCCTCTTGAGTTTTAAGCCTGAGCCGCTGAAAAGCCCTGACAAGCCTCACGTGGTCATAGCGCAAAGCTCTATTTTTTATTTTTTACGGCGTGCGAATTAAGATAATAAGTGCGAAACGATGATGCTTGTTGTCAGGTCAGGTCAGGTACATGTAGCAACTCTAACCGCAGAGCCTGCCGACTCCCGAGATGTCGGCTTTCTTATCACCGCAATCTTCTCTTTCCTTTTTCTACAAAAGTGTTCTTCTACGAGAGGTGTCCAAACAGTTCCAAGCCACGAAGAGTCCTTTGCGTCACATATGTGGGGCACCTCAAGCCCCTGCGCAGCTAACTGGTTGGGGAAGACTGGGAAGACTGGAAGAAATGCGAAGCTTGAATGAGGTCAGTACTTGGAGAAATCGGGGAAGTTGCAAGTCGGAGTGGGGGGTGTATGGGATGTATCGCAATTATCACGAGCCAACTTCGAGATGTAATGCTTTCCAATGTAGCCATGCTGCCATGCTGCCACGCTGCACTAGCACATCACAACCAATGCCAGTGTTGATAGCAGCCGGCGATCTTTCCCTTTACATGACTAACCACCCCGCAAATGATGCTGTCAAAGTAGGTGGTGGTAATAATAGATGGGCTGCATGGAATTTCAAGGCAAATGCCTAGGTACCGTGTTTAGGTATGTACCCATTCATCATCCGAGTGCGCAGATACATGATGAAGCAAGCAAGCAACTCTCACGATAAGAAGAGCGCCTATACAATGCCGAGGTACGCCAAGTATCCATTGTAAAGGCTGCTACCTAGTTTTAGCTTCTCGAATTCTTACTCGAACGGGCCCAGGGCCGAACTCAAAATCCAAGCGGCTCGTATCAAGCCACAAACATTACGTATGCGGGCACACCTCATTACCTGCACCTGAGGTTACCACCGAGAACTGATAAGATCAAATAACGTCATTGCCACAATCGTGTGGTCACTTCAGCCCAGATACATGTGTACGTGTACATATGGGCATACAATGGCCCATACAATGGATCCTCTCGGCCTATGTACATACTTACATGACCATGTTGTATTTTTTTGGGGGGCACGATGCGTTCGAATCTAGCCTTCAGTTACCAGCGATGATGCCATGTGGCCTGTCAATCCAATCTTGGTTGATCAACCACACAGCCACATTCTAAGCCAAAGATCTTGACTTGGGCTTCAGCCGGATCTTTCTGTCCGTGGCTGCGCTGCGCTGTCTAGACGGACTCGGAGCAAGAACTGGACGCCGACGCAGCACAGCAGCCGGCATCATTACACCACTCAGACTTATGCCTTGGCGCCTGCGCAGTATATAGCAGTTCATCGGCCAATGCTCGCCTGGGCATGCAAGCCAAAGGGAAAGACGCGACGCAGTGGCACATGCTCTCGGTGTTTGGGTATTAGACGAGCATAGGCCAAGACTCAAGAATGCATCTATTCCGCTTCGCACTACGGATCCGTATTATAGGTCAGGTAAACTCACAAGTTAATTTGAGCTCATCAGGCATTTGTCGTTACTCGCTGCTTGTCGGTTGAACAGGTGACGCGGCGACGCGTTGAGTAAGCTAATAGGAACCGGCGTCGTCACCGTTGCATATCGAAGTTGAGCGACATCGTGACAAACCCTCCTCGGAGTTTTTCTCCCTCTCAGAGACGCTGTTGCTGTTGCACTTGTCGCAGTAGACACCTAGTAATCACATCATCGTAGCAAAATATATGAATGATCTACTCTTTGTGTTAGATCGCATAGCCAATGTCGGGCGTATATCAACCGATACCTTGCACAGCGTAAATATCGAGACGGAGCCCCGTCATAGTGAGGTTTTGAGTGCAACGTGCATTGGTGTATTGGAAGTTGAGGCCTCTCTCATTCTCCGGTACGTACACGTGCCATCGGAGCGCACGCATCATCCTAGTTGGACTCCACACGTTGCTACCAGAGCCCTGAAGATGTCCTGAAGATGCCCCATATGCCCTGAGGATGCCCTGAAGGGATGCATTCTAGCAGCCAATCAACTAGCACGAAAGGTTATCATCCGATTTGTTTCACAGGGGACCTGCAGCTGTGCTGCACTGCCTGCGACCGGCAGCTTCAGCCAGCGTTGAATTCACAGCGCTAACTGGCTCTAGCCACGCTGCCACTTCCAAAATCGCGATTCGATGTTTCATTGGGGGCTCCATGATGTACTTGTACTACCTCTTAGGTCCGGTAAAGTTCAAGATCTCCAGGGCGAACAGCCAAAAGTAGCATACTCCCGGAGCTCACGGTCCTTTGACGCTTCCTATTCCTTTATTCCTTCCATTTCACTCAATCAATATTCCTGGGCACAGTACCCAGCCATTCTATTAGAAAGGCAGTCTCTTTCAAGTAGCTTTCAAGTAGCTGCTTATTCTATTTACATTTTTTTCTACTTTCTTCCTTTGCCCCATTTTCCGTCCCTTTACGACACGTTTCGCATCTCCCTCGTCTGCAGCTGGTCTGAATAGCGCTCGGATTTCTCGTCGAAACCAACCTTCCTCCTCCGTGGCTCTGGGCTTCCGATCGATTACGTATGTTGATCAACATATTCGTGGACGCCCATCTTTGACTGCCGACTCCATCGATTCGACGCGCGAAACTATCCTCGTCTTAGAATCCCACGTACTTGTACTGATCGTTGCGCATTCCCGCTATTAGTACAAGTCAGCAAATAGTCAGACCGACGACAATAACGACAACACCTGTACACTATTCTCCTTAAACATGATAAGCGATGTGCTCGGCGAGATGGACTGGTCGACGTCCAATCCGACTTCCTTTCGGGTCAACAATCCCGCGGTGGACTGGACACCGGAGCCGCCCATGATGACGATATTCAAAAAGCCTCAACCTCACGACTCCCATCCTTCCATTGACCACTTGATATTACTAGTTTTCGAGGCTGTGTTGGAAGTCGTGTGTGTTAGTTTGCCCGGATACGTCATCGCGAGGTTGGGATATTTCGATGCCGACAAGCAAAAGTTCCTAGCGAATCTCAATGTCATGCTATTCACGCCATGTCTGAGTATGGACACACCGCAATTGCGACCGTCATTGAGCATTGCTAATCGGCCTAATAGTCTTCACGAAACTGGCATCACAACTCAACGCCGATAAACTAGTCGATCTCGCAGTTATACCCATCATCTTTGTCATACAGACTCTTGTCTCGTATCTGGTATCTGTCGGAGTCGCCAAAGCATTCCGATTCAAGAAGCGCCCGGCCAACTTCGTGACGGCCATGGGTGTATTCGGCAACTCCAATTCACTACCGATATCCCTCGTCATCTCGCTCTCCCAGACTCTCAAAGGACTTCACTGGGACAGGATACCGGGTGATAACGACGACGAAGTGGCTGCGCGTGGTATCCTATACCTCTTGATATTTCAACAGCTCGGGCAGTTGGTTCGATGGAGTTGGGGTTATCATGTCTTATTGGCCCCCAAGAGCAAATACGATGAATACCAGAGCGAGACCGTAGAAGAGGGCAGATATAGGGACGATGCACTTTCGAATGAAGCCTTGATACCAGGCCTAGATGGGAATGGCGAAGGTAATGATTCGGACGGCTCGGACGATTCGTATGTGTACGAACCAGCGGGACGGACCCCAGTTGCTGGAACCTCGTTGGCATCACCTACCGACTCTGAAGAAGAAACTACGACACCGAGGAAGCGGTCGGCAAGAAAGCACAGAAACGGTGCTGATGATGCCAATGGTCGCTTTATTGCTCCTGGGCCTGATGACATAACCCTCTTCCCTCGCATGTACGAACTCAGCGAGCCAGATATTCCGGACGGGATTAAGGGCTACTATGTTCGCGCAAAAATGGGCGTCGGGAGGGCCCTCACATCGACTAAAGAGCGCATCCTTCAGGGCTCTAGAAGTACGTTTCAGCGCTTGCCTCGCCCTGTCCAGACAGGTTTGGCCAAAACATGGCAAGGATGGCTCAAGGTGTATTACTTCCTCTGGGACTTCATGAACCCACCTCTATGGGCTATGCTTATCGCCATCATCGTCGCTTCGGTGCCTGATCTACAGCGACTTTTCTTCTCGGAAGGGTCGTTCGTCAATAACAGTGTGACTCGGGCGGTATCCCAGAGTGGCGGTGTTGCCGTTCCCCTAATTCTAGTGGTGTTGGGCGCAAACTTGGCTAGGAACACGCAAAAACAAGACAGCAGAGATCCCGAAGAGGAAGAGATAGGAACACGACTTCTCGTGGCTTCGCTCATCAGCCGCATGCTCCTCCCAACTCTCATCATGGCGCCCGTTCTAGCGCTATTCGCCAAGTATGTTCCAGTCAGCATACTTGACGACCCAATCTTCATCATCGTATGCTTCCTCCTCACGGGCGCACCCAGCGCGCTGCAGCTAGCCCAGATTTGCCAGATCAACGAGGTGTACGAGGGAGTCATGTCAAAGATCTTGTTCCAGAGCTATGTCATCTGGTGAGTCTTTTGCGATATTAACATATCAGTATGATAATCTAACAACTTCTAGGATCCTCCCTTCGACACTAATACTGGTCATGATAGCCCTCGAGACGGTCGAATGGGCTGTAATATAAGCAAGCCTGGTTAACACCTACACACCTCTTGTATTATACATATCATGTGCGATGTGCGAAACGAAAAACAGGAAAGGTAAAAAAGACTGGAGCGCGAAACAGGTTCGGGTCAAGGAGTTATGGTTATCCCAGGTTTAGACATGGAAGGTCTAAAAGTGCAAACTGACTCAAATCAGTCCCTTCGGACAGTGTGTAATACAATAATCAAGCAGAGTCTTAGGATAAAGGTTATGGCGTGGAATTCCTTTTCGTAAACGCTGAATGCCCAGGTGTTTCGTGGTTTTGAGCTGTGGTTTAGGGGCGCATCGAGCTTCAACATACATACCTACCTCCTACTTATAACTACTTGTCTTACACTATCAATTACCACGCTTTGAGAAAATGATAGAAAAGGGTCTTGATATGCCTTGTGGTCCCTCCGCCATGAAATACACCATGTACATGTACCCTTCATTTATGTATAAGTAGAGAAGGACTCTACTGTTGTCATATAATCATCTACTTATCCATTAAAGCATATGGCCTCGTACAATGCTTCGGTATGTACCTAGTAGGTGTAGTAGGTATTTGTGGCCCCACCACATCCTTAGGATGACGGAGGTATCCATAGGTACATAATGTATACTAGGACTCTATTATTATTGAATTCGTCACTGACCAATCATGAGCCAGGCGCAGCGCCAACATTATAAAAAAAGGTGTACGTACGAAGTATTCATTCACTGCTCAACCACCAACATCCGAACTCATATCATACGTTTCGTCCAACTTTTCATTCACGGCTGCGTCGACTATCTTTTTTTTGTTTTCACTCCTTCATTTTCAACTCACGTCAACATAGGCCGCAAGAAGAAACCCCGTCATCAGAAAGGGTCGAACCCGCGCTCGTCGCGGTCATCGAGGAAGATGGGTCAAGAATCGTCACACCTCATGGACCCTAACACGCCCACCGAGACCTTGTCCGAACGCAGCTTGCGCGCCGTCGCCCAGTTCATCAAGGATGGCAGCGCTAAAAATATCGTCGTCATGACCGGTGCTGGTATCTCAACCGCGGCTGGAAGTGAGTACAACCCCTCATCCCCTCTCATAGGATGAGTGAGATATGGGGTCCATCTGTTCGTCGACACATGACTTACCACGATGCACAGTCCCCGACTTCCGCTCCCCCAAGACGGGACTTTATCATAACCTCGCACGGCTCAAACTGCCGCACCCGGAGGCCGTCTTCGAGATTGACTTCTTCCGCAACAACCCGGCGCCCTTCTACTTGCTGGCCAAGGAGCTGTACCCGGGCAACTTCAGCCCGACCATCTCGCACGTCTTCATCGCGCAGCTAGCCAAAAAGGGGCTCCTGCGCATGCTCTTCACCCAGAACATCGACTGTCTGGAACGCGCTGCCGGCGTACCCTCGAACAAGATCATCGAGGCCCATGGCAGCTTCGCTACACAGCGGTGCATCGAC
>JAOXNK010003889.1:0-11583 GCA_028566675.1 Hypoxylon intermedium | reverse complement strand
GGCTACGACCATATACGAAGCGTACATCAATTCACTACAAGGGCTTCAAGAGGCTCAAATGTCAAGGGCTATATCAGTGCAAACGCCAGGACCCTGTTCAAAGCACACATGCTCCGGGTTTATCTCAGTTACCGTCCTTCTCGGAATTCATCTCATCTGTGTTGTCATCATCACGGTACTATACGTCAAACAAGTACGCTACTCTAGATATGCCAATATTTGGTCTTCCGTATCCCAGCTCGTCAATAGGGAGTTAGAAGGGATCTTAGACGGGAGCAATAATGCAAGCGACAAGTCTGTCGCAGAAGCAGTCAAGAATGAAGGTGACGACGCTTTCGTTAAGCTGAGCATGTGCGGTGGCTCTGGGCGAGTAGAGACGGTGAAATACGTACCCACCGCACCCATGGAGTACCCAAGTCTGAAAAAGCCGTGGTTCCCAAAGATGAGGGAGTTTGCAAACAAATGGGCCAAGACGGACCGCAAGGCCGACCAAGAAGGAAATGCCTAATCTCCCCCAGGCCGAAAAAACGATGGGAAAAGCATCTAATTCTAACACTAACGGAGTACAGTAGTCAAAGGTTTTGTTATGATGTTTTGATGTTTTGATGACAGGTTGTGGTCGGGTTATGAGTTACGACGTTCATTGATTCGATAAATGAAAATATAAAATGGTGGGAAAAGTTCGACGGAATTAACGATGTACATCTCACGAGGTTGTCAGGAAGGGACGTGAAATAGTATATATATTTTCAAAGTCATTGGGCTCATAGATCTTAATGTAACCCTTCAGATGTGGGCATTTCTTATGAGTTCTTTTTATTGCTACCACTTATGTACAGTTATATCTTCTCATGAAGCTTGTAAGGTCTCTTATTATCGAAGATTTCTTAAGATAGAAGTAAGTATTCAAATGGAAATAAACTAGAAATTTCCCTTATGTAGTGTCTACATTCACTTTCAATAAGATAATAACGGATTAGAAGGCCAAACGGAGAGGCAATGAGAGTACTCAGGTGCATAAGGGCAAGGGGGTGGACCGGGGGGGGGGGGAGCGAGAACTGCAATTAAACCAAGTCTGGGGCACTGTGGGCTCTGCTTTAGATGGATGATAGAGAGATACAGCTTTATTCAAAAGCGTGCTATTACTTTCAAGTGGCAGCCCGTTCCGAGGTCTACCCCTATTATCTCAGAGGAGATCAATACTATGCCACCATTCATGCACTTGCCTGAGGTAGCCACCTTCACAAAAGCCCCAGTTCGGTGGCGTTCTCAATATTTGTACATATAAACAGTACCAACACAAATGCCTTCCAAGTTTACACGTCAATATCCATTCACGTAAAGTAGGTACATGGTATAAAATACAAGTAAACTGGTATATCAATACCCCATAAACTCCAATAAAGCTGTCTTTTCCATAAGCGCTCCATGGTCACTTATATGCGACATTATACCAGGCCTTCATCTGGGGATCTGTCGTCCCGTTATCTATGGACCTGTTGGAGCTTCTCTCGACATCCACGGTGCGTTCGACCATGATCCCAGCCCCGTGCCCTGGAGGGCTATACCGGCCCATATTGGCAGCTTCTTCATCTACCCGTACGATCTCTTCCTCGCTCTCAGATCCCATTCGTGTAATGCCGATCTGGGTAAGGCTATAGGGGTCATTTGGCTTACGGTTCCCCGAATGCACGTGAACCCCTGAGCCGAGCTCGTGGCCGTGGCTGCCACTATTCCCATAACGACTATTGGTGTTGCGAGACTTATCTGATACGTAACCGATGTTGACCCAGAACTTGCGTTTAAACATAGGGGTAATAAGGGGTAGCTGCCCCACGACTATTCCCACGAAGTCCTCACGCACGGACCATAGCGCTGAGATACCAGCATCGTTTAACTGCAATGGCGAGTCAGTAAGCACCCCTCAGATGTCTGGGCAATGGGTTGAGGCGTACGTGGAATACAAGCACGAAGCGAAGAATCGCCGCGAACATGCAGAAGAATCCGAGGCTGAATAGGAGGATGAGTCCAGCTTTCTGCAGCCGACTTGTATGAACCCCTATGATAACCTTCGAGAAAGTCAGCTATACTGGATGGGTATCACGAGAAGAGGGAGAAATCCATACCGGTGCAGGAATGAGCATGATGCAGGTATCCGTAAGCAAGTTGAAGGTCAGGATGACGACGAAGAAGACCGTATTCTGCGGCACACATCGAGCTGTTGGTGATTACATGGTTAGCAAACGGCTATGGCTTGCAGGAGAAACACGGCAACACGTACGTCCTGGATCAGGCCAGACCTGCCATAGAGCCTGGAAGGGGCGGCAGTACAGGCTGAGCGTAAAAACTATGACGACTGCCGAAGCTAACACAAGTCCCATCACTGGCTTGATGAACTTCTCGACCCATAAGCCCCTGACGACACGCTGGTAGAAACACAGCATATTAAACTTCAACGTCCAGAGGATTATGAAGTAACCGGAAAGTCCAAATAGGAACATCTGCGAGCCGTATTCCCAGTCATCGTATCTCTCAGGCGGCATGTTCTTTCGGTCTTCGTGCGTCAATTGGGATGTGTGCCGGCCTTCGCAGACCGCAACGAAGACTTGGCCGATGGGAGGCGCTGCCGTCCACATACACTGTAAATTGGACGATTAGCCCTGCTATGTGGACGCCGAATTCCTCGCCATTGCGGCGAGCCTCTCGTTGAACTTACGGCCACAGCAATGACAATGTAGTCATCGAGTTGGTAGCCCTTGACACCGACCAGCTTAGTTCGACAATAGACGCGAGCGGCAATCGCCAACATCCCAAAGAAGTAGAGAATCCATATCTCTACGACGTTGCCAACAAACCGCGGGTCCATGGCGGCGGGTAGGGAACGAAAAACGAGTTTGCGAACACCCCAATGGGATGGTGGGTAACATGGAAGTAGCCTGGGTTATTAAAGACGGGCTTTGAGCTGAGCATAACCACCCATACATATCTTAAAACCAATCGTATTGGACTAGGTAAGCATACGTGCATGAGGCCCCTACAGGCGATCTACCGTCCTATCTATGGATAGGGACCCTTGTATGAATTTGCAATACTGCGAAGGATGCTTGAAGCTCTAAGATGAATGCGGATTAATGGGATCTCTGGAGGAATCGATGAGGCCACCATAGTTGACAGGAACTGGAATTTTCACCGATGTCACTCAAGGAGAAAAAGATCATTCAATTCAAGATTTCGCCAAGGCGAGAGTGTTTTCGTGGATGCGAAGAGACTATTTGTTCTTATGTGGGTAATAGGAGTAAATGATGTTGATGTCAGATTCATGGACTCGGCAACCAGTGAGATGAGCCTTCACTCGAAAGAGGGGTCGGGAACAGTCAGACCAATGTGTGATGTTCGTGCATAAAACCCTCCATGAGATATTGCTTGGCCATCGATCTCTGTCAGCGAGCTGCCTAATGTAGAAATGAGGATCTAAAAACTTTTTGCTCCTTCGAAGCAAGTTTTAGCAGCGTATATAAAACAGAGCAATGGATGATGGTTAGCGAGGATCCGAACTTGTAAATACACGGGGAAGGATTTGCACCAGGTCATGAATTAAGCGTAGTGTCATGCATATAATCGTATGGGTCCCGTCCCTGGTTAACATAGAGGTGGAGTTCAGCTCAGCTCGATCTGATCACCCACTGCTGAGCCGCTTTCAAGATAGGGGAGAGGATACCCCAATTAATCAAGCCCATAACATACAAACTAGAGTAGGTACCTAGGTAGGTTAGGTATTTACTAATTCCGATAAAGATGTGGGATTTCGCCAAGTTGTAACTGAGACCACCTTTTCCCCTAATTGGCAGCTTTTCTTTTACGAAACGGCCATGGCGCCATCCCCGGGGGTCGCCATTCTAAGTACATCTCAGCCGCTTTCTGTACATACTACCCTCCATAACATAACATGATTCGGGATAGTCTACGGCCAAGTCTAGGTAAGAGTGAACATGTGTTGGACGCAGTACCACCATAGCGTGTGGCAGGGTAGCTCCGGACAGGGGCATATTTTATTGGACGTAGCTCCCAACGCCTCCCTTGCTCACTATCTTTTTGAGTACATAAAGGATGAACATAGCTTCGTGCCTCAAACGATCAGTCGAGTGTAACCCTCTTTTCTCGAAAATTGCAATTCGCTTTTCGTTGTCACTCCCGAACCCCTGAACAGCCATGGCTACTATCCGAGTTGCCGTCACCCAGGCCGAGCCAGTTTGGCTCGACCTTGCGGGGTCAGTGAAGAAGGCTTGCGAGCTCATCGAAGAGGCTGCGAAGGGCGGCGCCAAGATCGTCGCATTCGCAGAGGCATGGCTTCCCGGATATCCTGCGTGGATATGGTATGTGTTCAGGTCTAGACGCCATCACGCGAAGCTTCGCTAACATGGTTCCTCTGCGATAGGGCTCGCCCGGTAGACCCAGAAATGCAGACTAGGTACATCTACAACTCGCTGGCCATAGAGTCAGATGAGATGGAGCAAATCAAGGCGACAGCCAAGAAGAACTCCATTGCCGTTGTTCTTGGGTTTTCAGAGAGGAGCCCGTCAAACAGCGTCTACATCGCGCAAGCCATCATCTCGCCTCAAGGCGAACTTGTGCTGCATAGACGCAAGGTCAAGCCGACACACATGGAGCGCACCATCTTTGGCGACGGTTCGGGGCGTGACTTGACAAATGTGGCCGAACTCGACTTCGGCGCTCCGCTGGGCAAGATCAAGGTCGGAACTTTTGCCTGCTGGGAGCACACGCAGCCGCTTCTCAAGTACCACAGCATCACACAAGGCGAAGTGATTCACATTTCTATGTGGCCGCCGATAGATCCCCCTACTGGTCCTGATCACCAAGGCCTATGGAGTATGACAGCCGATGGGTGCCAGAACCTATCGCAGACTTACGCCATCGAGAGCGGTACATATGTGCTACATTCTACTTCTATCTGCACTGCGAAGGGAATTGAAGCTTTGGGCACTGCGAAGGGACTTTCTTGCAACCAGCCTGGTGGTGGCCACAGCTGCATTCTTGGTCCAGATGGGAGACGTCTGACACCGCCACTTGGCGATGGCAAGGCGGACACTGAAGGCATAGTGTATGGAGACCTACCTCTCGCTCAAATTGTGGCAACTAGGGGCTGGCTGGACACTATTGGTCATTACAGCAGGCCTGATCTCTTGTGGTTGGGTGTTGACAGGCAGCAAAAGGAGGTTGTCATTCCCAAGGCTACCTCGAAACAGCCAGAGGCGGAGCAGGAGAGCACTTGAGGGACTGGATAGTAAAGTGGTAGGGGTGGTTATAGTGGATCGTGTAGATGAGCTCTAAAAGTAACCTGATGAACGCAGCAATAATCTCATCATCGGAACCGACTGCCTCCTTGGCAGTTTACGCCGCAACTAAATGATTCTGATCGGTGACCGCTGTCGGAATCTTAATGGTTATTGCTGCAGAATATTCTGCCTAATGAATCCTTCAAGCGTTACCTTAAGGGGCCGAGAGAGTGGCTGACGTTATAGGAATCTGGTAAGACACGTATCAGGCATATGTAGCAGAGCCACCGTAACCAAGAACATCAAAATAGACTACCTAGGCGGCCGAGTGCCGAGACCAGTACCCTATTCTTACGCATAGGGGTATCCGACCCACTCAACCGGCAACGACATATCACAGTAATCGCACATCCAACCCTCCTGACGTAACCTTTCTATTGGGCTCCTAGGTTGAGGCAGACCCAGGTGACCACCCTTTTGGGAGTCCAGGTCCGATTCGTGACATATCAGGCAAGAAAGGGTCATCATATATAAGCATACCTTAAGGCCTTCGATCTGTAAGGTACAGGGCACCATTACCCTCCTACGGCACTCACCCGCTCTTCATTATGATGTCAAGAATTCTGCGTGTGAAGAAAGACCAGGGAGTCACCCCCTACGCCCCTATGATACCCCTATCCTTAATACCATCATCGCTCAGGCTTGCATTGGAGTCTCTATTAGAGTCCTTGAGTTCCTACTATAATCCCAAGCCACTTTCCCAAGAACCTAGAACAGCCTGGCAGCAAGTCACTTCTGAAATCCAACCTCGATTCAACCGTCACGAAAAGTACTGGTGGCAGAGATCTGGCTACGCGCTAGCGGTCCTCTTGCAAAATGCCGGCTACACCCACGCGGCACAAGTCGAGATCCTAGAGTTCTTCGCGCGGAGGATCGCAAACAGTCTAGGGGTTGCCAACGAGCCGGGTGCGCAACGATGGAAAAGCTTCATGACTGACGACAACAACCCTATCGAGCTGAGCTGGGATTGGCATACCGGCGTCGAGAGGCCCACCGTGCGCCTCTCCGTCGAACCCATTGGCTTGGATGCAGGGGCCCCTGGCGACCCGCGCAACGAGCGAGCGGCAGCGGAGTTCAAGCAATCGGTATTGCAAGCATTGCCAGATACCGACATGAGCTGGTTCAACCACTTTGAGGCCTTCTTCGGCCAGGGGATGGATCGCAATGCTGTAGAAGGGCATTCATCCAAGGTCTTCTGGGCTTTCGACCTCGGCGAGAAGGACATCACTAGCAAGGCCTACTTCTTCCCCGGCTACAGAGCGCGGGCCACGAACCAGAGCAACCTGCAAATCATATCTGAAGCGATCGCCTCGGCACCGTCGTGTACCCCTGACAAACTAGACGCATTCAACATGTTCGCAGAATTCGTGCACGAGCACGAGCGACTGGGGCGCCCGCCGCTAGAACTAGACATGCTCGCCATCGACATGGTTGATTGCTCCAAGTCCCGACTCAAGATCTATTTCCGCAACCGGCAGACGGATTTCCAATCTGTCAGGGAGACGATGTCGCTGGGCGGGCGCGTCAGGGGTGACGAAATGGATCTAGGACTGGGCCAGCTGCGCCGCCTGTGGAATTCCCTGTTCGATCAGGAAGGTCAGCCGGAGGAGACGCAGCTTGGACAAGCGAGCCATCGCACCGCGGGAATCCTCTACAACGTCGAATTCCGCCTTGGGGGCCAAGCGCCTAAAGCCAAGATTTACATACCCGTCCGACACTACGCGCGTAGCGACGCGCAGGTCCTAAAGTCTGTAAGCGAATTCATGGACAGCCAAGGGATGAGGCGATCCGCCGGGAATAAGCAGCTAGGGCGGCATGCAGAGCGGCACGGTTCGAGTTCGCCAGGGTCCGCTGCTTATGCCAGGGCCTTCAACACTATCTTGTAAGTCATCCCAGCTGAAGGAATGGTGTGGAAAGAAAAAGGATCGCGCAGGGCTTGTCGGAAGGACCCCACGCTAACCCTAGAGCAGCACCGACGATGCAGTCGCTAGCAGTCGAGGCCTGCACACGTACATAGCGTGCTCCGTTCAAACTGGCGGCGCATTACGAGTCGTCTCGTATATCAACCCGCAAGAAGAGAAGCTCGAGCGGCCGTCGCCGTAGCAATGGGATCTAGCTAGCGCCCGTGCAGATGTGATCTGACGCGAGATTCTTCATGAGCACATTATTTTGGGAACTGGTTATCTTGCGGCCAGTGAACTCCGCGGCTTGAGAAAAGGAAAAGGCAGATTCACATCGGTTTACCAATGACGCATGCTTTGGATCCATAACTTAGAGTAGTGAAGATCGGCCCAAGGGCCACGAGAACAGACGCTTCATGTACGTGTAGTTTAGTTAGTGGATACCACAGCCTGTCCTTGACATTCAGGCGATCTTGTCATCTTGTCGGAGGAGGAGCTCGGAGTCCACTTTGTCGTCTAGGCGTGCCAAGGCCAGCTGAAAATGAAATGATATCTATTCTACCCTTCTCCAAGCCTACTTGAGTTCTGTCGTTGAAAATAGGTTCACTCGTCCGATGAGCATGCGCATTCAACACGTGGTAGACGTCGTATCAATGGCACCTTACCACAGCAACAAACAGTCTTTCACGTTTTTCCTATGCATGGGACGAATTTCTGCACAATGCTTACTACATACTATAACTCGATCGATCCATCCGGGCTATATGCACCATGTGGCCGATATTACAGTAGCACGATGCACTCAGGCAAGGGACTGCCCAGACTGAAGTTCTGGAACCTCCCGTCTCGAAGGGAGAGCGATGTCGTGTAGACGTGAAGGAAGACAACAAATCTACTACACGTGGCGGCTAAATATGATAATTACCTAGGTAGACATGACGGAGTATCTTCTTACTGACTCTTCCATCTGACTAAGAATCTGACACAATCCCATCACCCAAGATCGACATATGTATGGCGTCAGGGCGTCTATGTAGTGTGGGCTTATAACAAACCTGGCCTGTCCTTAATGGAACTTCCCAAGCTGTTTCCGACGCTACGGTCTTGGTATGGGGAAAGACTGGATATCTTCAGATCGAATCGGGACATATGGAATGACATCCCTACGGAAGCCAAGCAACTTTCGTGTTCCTCCTGACAGGATTATAGCAGACCCACAAACGGAAGCGCCCAGGCGCCCTCTAGTTTCGAAACCGCTTTTCTAATACGATTGTAGCTAGCAGGAGGTAGGTTATATCAACGACAACTCGAGATGTCCCCTGAAAGCAAAACAACCAGAGCTGTACCTGGCCCTATCGGTCCCCAAGAATCTGTCACGTTACAGTGTAAGTACCTACGCTCTATAAGTCTTGGGGGGCCACGTGCTACACCTTTACCCCTGAGTTACTGCATGCACGGCAGGTGTACGGCGCAGTGTCTGCTCATTCAGTGGGACCGAGGATAGGACACCGGGACCAGAATTGACTATTACCTACTGCCTAGAGTATAGAAAAAAAATCCTACTTGATGCTCTATCCAGAAATATACATCGGAAGCCCTCGGGCCTATTACCGTCGCAACACTAGTGGCTTAAACACATGTTCGGTGCAGATAATCGATGCTTCGCCATAGCAGGAATCTCACCCCGGCCAGCTGCGGAAGAGTCAAGTTGACTCAGCTTAACACCCGAGAGCTTGACGGCCACTTCAAATGCAGCACGATTTCTTCTGGCTTGATTATGACCAGTCATGTAGTGCTAAGCCTTGCTGCCTTGCGGTTCCTCGCACCCGATGGCGCCATATTACGTTCAAAGATAGGCATACTTCCGTTCATATCTGGTTCATGGTAACCAAGAGTAGCAGTAGGATGAGACAACCACAGCGGCATCGCTAGACCAAAAAAGAGGATCCATAAGACGAAAAGCTCCCATAAAACGAATGACGGTGAATATACACTGAATATTCGACTTAACGAGACTACCCTATTTTAAGAGACACCTTAGTTTTTGAATAACTATGTCAGTTGTGCATGCCATGCAACCTTCACACCCCTTGCGATCCGTTCTACTATGTTTCTGAACCCTCCCACGTCGCTAGACTTGTACTTGGCCAATCCTCTCGCCTAATCCTCGACACGATGGACCCCCTGCGAGAGAATGCGATCTACAACGAACGCTCCGTGAAGGTCATCTGCGTTGGTGCTGGCGCTTCAGGCATCCTCTTGGCTTACAAGCTAAAGCGGTCTTTTAGCAATTACTCATTGACTGTATAGTCCCACAACTCGAGCATACAATGTCATACTGTCTGTCTAACCTCGATACCTAGATCTACGACAAGAACCCCGAAGTTAGCGGGACTTGGTTTGAAAACAGATACCCTGGCTGTGCATGTGATGTCCCTTCGCACAATTACACTTACTCATTTGAGCCGAAGCCAGACTTTTCGTCTGTCTACGCTGGCTCAAAGGAGATCAAGAGTTACTTTCAAAGCTTTGTGGCCAAGTATGGCCTGCAGGAGTTCATCAAGACGTCGCATATTGTGACAAAGACCCAGTGGGATGAGGGAAAGGGTCAATGGGAAGTGGAGGTGAAAGATGTCTTGACTGGCAAGGTCGTGCATGACTGGTGCCATATCTTGATTCATGCCACAGGCTACCTCAATAAACCTGCATGGCCAAAGATCCCAGGCCTTGAAAAGTACAGAGGTACCAAGCTTCATAGCGCAGACTACGATGAGAACGTGTCTCTAGAGGGCAAGACCGTCCTCCTGATCGGAGCCGGCTCTTCTGCCGTACAGATACTCCCGGCCATCCAGCCCATCGTCAAGGGGGCGAAGATATTCATCCGGTCGCCTGTATGGGTTTTGCCTGACATCAGCTCCGAAAGTGGCAGCTACAGCCCCGAGCAGATCGAGAAGTTTGTCAAGGACCCCAAGGCTGTTTTGGAGCTACGCCAAAACAATGAGAGGACGATGAATAGCATATTCAGTGAGTTGAATAACGGATCTTACTTTGGCCGTCCAGTACCCGACTAACAGCATTCGCTAGCCATGTATATGAAGGACACCGTTCTACAGGAACAGTGCAAGAGCTTGCTTACAATGACGACGAAAAAGCTCCTCCAAGATGAAGAAATGGAACGGAAGCTCATCCCTGATTTCGCTGTCGGCTGCAAACGCGTAGTTCCGTCGGGATACAAGTACCTTACAGTGAGTCGAATACATCTTTGAGAAATTAAATGGTAATCTTCACTAACACATGTTAAAAGACGCTTAAGAAGGAGAATATTGATGTGGTATACTCTGGCGTAGCCTCCTTTACGGAAGAGGGCTGCCTCAGCGATGATGGCCAGTCGCATACAGGCGATGTCATCATTTGCGCCACAGGATTCAACACATCTTACGTGCCAAACTATCCCATTCTTGCAAACGGCCGCAATTTGCAGGAGGAGTGGCGAGAGTCGATCATGGGATACATGGGAGTCGGCATTTGCGATTTCCCAAATACCCTGACCTTCCTGGGTCCATACACGCCAGTATCCAACGGACCGACGCTCATCGCGATTGAGGCCCAAGCGGACTACATCTGCTCCTTCATCGACCGATACCAGTCCGAGCCTAGCATACACAGCTTCTGGCCCAAGCGCGACGTCTGCGAAGAGTTCAAGCAGCACGTCGCCTCCGCCATGGACAGACTAGTCTGGACAGATCGATGCCGCAACTCGCACAACAACCACGCGATCGGCGGCCGGGTCCCTACAACATGGCCTGGTTCCACCCTCCACTATCTCGAAGCCGTGCGCGAACCCCGCGTTGAAGACTGGGAGATCAAGTACAAAGCCAACCGCTTCTCATGGTTGGGCGACGGCGTGTCGCAGACGGAGTGGGATCCGACGTCTGATCTCGGCTACTACATCCGAGAATTCGACACTGGGAAGCCCAACAGCCGCAGAGGTAGGACCCTAGCCATCGCAAAGACAGGGACGCAACCTAAGCGGCTGCTCCACCGACAGCCGAAACTGGCTATGGCGGAGGAGAAGCCCAAGGTCACGAGAAATACGGTTCCAGTAGATGGAAGCTCTGTCAAGGTGGACAAGGCGAATGGAAGTCTTGTCAACGGACTGCATAATAGCTGAACGTAGATATATGTTTGTACGATAGAAAGAACTATCGACTACGTAGGTAGAGTTGAGTCAAATGGCCATGACATCCCTTACTTTCATTCTATGAACTAGTCTCTCATATGACAGCCCACAGTTTGTATCATCCTTCAACAAGCCTCATACTTGTTTC
>JAOXNK010003888.1:0-21992 GCA_028566675.1 Hypoxylon intermedium | reverse complement strand
AACCCTAACCCTAACCCTAACCCTAACCCTAACCCTAACCCTAACCCTAACCCTAACCCTAACCCTAACCCTAACCCAGGGAATGATAAGCCCATTCGAGGAAAGAGATGGCATCTTAGAATGTATACTAGAGCTTGCCACGTCCTATACCCCTAAGGAGGTTACGGCGGGGGGCTCACGCTCCCCAACGATCAGACGTTAAACAATACAACAACAACAACAATCTACCCATGTCGTCACTACTCTAGGCCCTTGGCCGCTCCGGACGCTCTGCTGCTGCGCCCAAGATACGCTTCAACCTAGCAAGGCCTACTACGGCTCGCGCTCCCTTCCTTCCTCATCCGTGTACGCAGAGTGAATAAATGAAGTAGACACGCATAGCTGCTGCGAGGTGCAGAACATTAACCCCAAGCTTCGAAATCCTTGCTTCCTCTTGCTAATGACTTTCACAGATTTCATCTGCTGTTGTTCCCTCTCGTCGTCGTCGTTTGTTTCGTAATAAAAGTCAATTACCATGACCATCAATCTCGTCGTTGACTAGCAGGTTTGCGTACATCATTTTGCCGATGCACAGCTTGCAGCGAGTCGCTTGCGCCAAGCGACTGTTTGGCGGCACGGCATCCTTCTGTTGCACCCTCCCCAAAATATCAAGTATATCACGTAGACTCGGTGGTCGTAGTAAATCTTCATCGGCCCAAGATCGACTGCCCCTAGAAAGACACGTGCACCCCCTGAATCGGCCGGAGACGGTCGTACACCGCTGCTTCGTGCTCAATATCGGAATGAAGGCTCGTACCGTTCCCTTGCCGACGAACGTATAGCCGTGTAAGCAGTCACGTTGAAGAGAACGCCGTGAGCACCGCCGAACCCTAATGGCGCAATTCCATCATCCAATGACCGGTCGAGCTGCTTCCGAAGCATATCGAGACATTGCTGTTCATGAATAGGATGACGCGTCGGCCGAGTAACAGCCACTTTGGTGGAGGCTGAAATTCGGACACTGGACCCAAATCCAGTTCCCGACCTCTGACCATGCCAAGGAGACATTTTTGTGTTGTTCTGCAATGGTGGGACCAGTATCAGCTTCGGCCTCAGCTTCAGCATCAGCCGCTCCATCTCCCAGTCCTCCTCCGCCGCCACCACTGTCGCTGTCACTGCGACCACGCGGCCTTTGCGCCAAGACTCGCTGGCTCTGTCGAGTTTGTAGCGGACTCGTCCCCATCTGATGGCTCTGCCGAATCCTTCACGATTCATCCCCATCCCTATTTGGGTAGCACGGGACATTCTCTTGGAATAGCACAAGCGGCATTTCTGCGCGTCGTAAATTCCCAGCAAAGGGCCCTCCCGGCGATACCGTTCGTTCAAAGTCTGTGACCCACCTGTTCAAGTTCCGTTGTGCTCTCTGGCGCTCCGACGGTCTCTGAGAGTTAGGAGGTAAAGGCCAAATATTGACCGACGGCAGCGACTTGTTGCACACAATCTGGATGGGCGGACACTTCTGGGCAGGTTCGGCTAGGTGATAGTACAGCGTACCCGGGTCGTTCTTCAAAAAGACGATGGCCTCGCCAGTGAAAGACTGTCTTCGATCATATAATGATAACTCTGGGTGGATGCCGTCAACTTATCCGCAAAGTATTGAAATCGAGAGACGGGATCATCACAAGTTTTCGGTTCACTACTTCCTTGGGCGTAACACTAGGCCGAGGTGTGCAGCGCTGAGCTTGTGGGGCGGCTTATACTCTGAGATATAGCATGCCACGTCTCGACGAAGGGGTATTGTCGTCGGTCCGGTAGACAGATTTGGTCCGCTCGCAGCTGATGGAGGCTTGGCTCTTGATCGGGTGACTGTGGTGGCGCGGCGTCACTCTGCAAAGTAGACTACCACTCTATTATCGAAGGAGATGCCGCCCCTGAGGTTGAAGGCATCAGAGACCTTGGGTTGACCGGATCCTCGAGAGATTTGTCAAGAAAGAGCTCGATAGCCTTCTCGTCGGCAACTGATCGTTGCGACACCCTGTCCCCCAGGGTGCCTAGGAAGTTTTCATTCTCGAACAGACGGCCGAGGAAATCGGATCATGATTGTAGGTTGGTAGGACACCACCTGTTTGGTGAGCCTGGAGTGTACGAGAGAGTGGCAGGCAGCAATGTACTCAGCGAGTGGTTAGTCGAAGCCTTCATGCTCGCGCCGATGCTCTTCCTGGATGCGCTCAAGGTCGCGTCGATGCGCTTCCTGCACGCGTTGAAGCTCGCGTCCAAGTTCGCTCCATATTCGTCGGCGTTGATGTCATCGGAAGAAGTAAGTTCTGAACCAAAGGTGTAAAACGTACCTGCATAATGCACCTAGGGTCCTAAACTACCTACATAGCGTAGCGGGAACTTGCATTAGTGTAGGTAGGCTGGTAGGGTACGAAGTATCCCTGGGCAACATTACCCTGTACCCTGGATATAAGCACATTGTCTTGATAACGCCTACTCTAGGGAAGCCTATCTACCTAGAGAGCATCACCACTGCACCGTCTCTCCAATTCCCGACTCATAATCTCGATCTTTCTTGTCCGCGTCCACACCAAGAGAGCTTCGACCACGTGCCCTGCTCATTGTCCGCCAATACCCAGCTGTCTCGTCGATCGAGACGGATAAATTCTGTAAAGGTGCGCTGCAGTGTGTACCTCGTGCTCTACGGGTGCGCATCACAGCACGCACACCGACCCAGGTACACTGCAGCGCATCAGGCGCAGTGCGCTGTGCGCTGTGCATGCGACATCATGCACTGTCGTCAGTGACGCCTACGGCTTGTCATTCAAGAATCTCTGGTGGATTGTGTCGACGTTCGTCAAGAACGCCCAGAACGTCAAGAAGGGACCGCCAGTCTCCAGAGGGGGTTGTCGGACCGACCAGGAGGAGTAGTTGTATTTAGGGATGGATCGAGACAATGTCATTGTGCATGACTTGCGGGGATGTCAAAAGACAATGTCGTGTCGTATTGTGCTGTGTGGAAGACGTGGAAGATGAGAGGAGACGAAAGAGGAGGACGAAAGGTGAAAGATGAAGATGAAGATGAAAGGTGAAAGACGTGGAGGACAGGCAGATTTTAAATACCCCGGTGCCTATCGATCGCACTTAGGGGTGGCTCTGAAACACTGTTACCTTGTAATAAACCCCATTCCGACTATACCTGAGCCTAGGCAAAGGTTCGCAATTTGGAGATGCCGTGGTGTAGTAGTTCATCGGGCCGAGATAGTGCTGTGTCCATACTTCGGCGGTAGAATCAATGTGTGATAGAACCCCTTTCCACAACTAACCCCAAGTCCATACCCGAGTCCTACCCTGTGGCCCATTCTAGTATAAATAGAACAACGCTCGTTAAATTAGTTGCTCACACCCTCCCAACGCGTACATAGCAGGATGCCGATGTCTGAGGCACATCATTCAATTATTCAAGCATGGCTGGCTAGTACCAGGACGAACCCCGTTCTGATTGGGTTAGAATAACTCTGTCATTACAAGACCGCAAAGGTGCGTTCTCAACGCAAGTAATCATATTAAGAACAAAGGACATTCCTTCCTGCTGCCTTTCAAGGCGGATCAAATCTCTCGTCGGGTAGTCGATGATATTCAAGGCCCGAACTCCAAGAGTCTCGACTTCAGAAATAGAATTCTCCACTAGATGCAGACGGCTGTCTGAGCTGCTCATCTCAATGGAGCATGCAGCATTGGACCCGCTTTGTCGCTTTTGCGCTCGAGTTAATCTGTGACTTTTCCTTGCGATCCTTTGGCCCACTCGCGGGAACCGTCTGCATTCAAGTGATACCATGTATTGCGACTGCGACTCCAGGTCCAGTACTCATCTGTGGTGGCGGTCGACTGCTCCTCGGTCGATGAATCGATTGTAAAGTCTGCCGGTGCATCTGTGGCCCCGTCCAAAGGCACGAATGGCTGAGCTCGAAGTTGCTGCTCGTCCTCTGCATAGTGATGCCCGGGGAGACTAGATCCAATGATATCCAGTGCATCCTTGATTTGCGTTAAGCGAGAGCCCTTTCCCCAGTCGAGAATATTTCGAACCTGGTTGTGAAAGTTCTGGAAATGTTCCGCGCTGGATAAGAGGAAAGTATCGACCCGTTGCAGATAATAGATCAGATCAGCCTCCTTCCATGATACATATACCTGAGCGATATTATTGTCGACAGCAATACTGTAGGACAAGTTGTCGACACTATGCGTACTCCCAGACTTCCGAAGCAGGACATTGAGTTGGTCAACAGCGTTAAGGCACGCCGACGAAGCACCCGCACACTGATTCGCGGCCACCCAGAGGTCACCCCGAGTACCTCCGGCAGCTTTGATTTCGATGGCGAGGAAGGGAAAAAGAAGCCCCCGTGACGTTGCTGCCGGATAGTGTGGTATTGTAGGATGAAGCGTTAAGTGAGCCAACGTTTGCGTTTACGTGAACGCTGTATTTGGGTTTCCCGAGTACCCGTATAGCGTATCTGGTTTAGGCTGCATGACTTTGTACGGGATCGTAGGGGTGGTCGGGACAAGATGCAGCGCAATGAGAGCATTAGAGCTGCTCATCAAACCCGTTGCAGGCTTATAGGCGGGATCCGTTGCCAGGTTAGGAAATATGGTATCGTTGAGGAAAGCCGCAACGTTCCCCTCATCACAGCCCTCTGCGAGAGCGTCCAGCCGGTCCATGACTTGGTTCATCTCGTCGAATGACAATCCCAAAGAGTCTCGCTTGGCTCGCATTTCCTCCACGTGGCTAGAAATGATGTCTGGTAACGGGGTAGCTGACCGTCGAAAGTAAATATTGTTGAGTGCCAGGTTGTACTGGCGGTACATTCGATGTCGAACGCCGGAAGCTTGGATTAAAGAAGTACCAGACGGAGACATATCGGCATCAGAAGACCAACTAAGCCGACGAGACAGCGACCCAGTAGAAGCCGGCGTCGCCGGTAGTGTAAAGCTATCGGCGTCTTTTGAGAAGTTTATCTTAGACTCCGATCTAGTGAGTTGTCGTGATATGAGTTCACCGCCGTTCGAGTGGTGCAGATGGCTATCCGACCGGCAGCGTTCCTGCCGGTCCGACCCAACGGTCTCGAGCCACTCGGAGACAGAATTGAAAAACGGATCCGGATGGACAGGCTCGACAAAGTCTTGGAGAAATGAGGCGTATGAATACTTGTAAGGCTTGGGCTTTGGCTGTTGTAGAGTTGGCTGCACAGATATCCCCATAGCTTTTGGGCTCAACATTGGCAGGGTTGGCCATACCTGGTCGGTCTGCTCTACTGTCTCTCCTTCAACTTGATGCGTGTCCGTCCGTGTCGGTGGGGCTCTTTTCGTGGGCAACGGATCGATGTCAGATGCCATGTCAAGCGACCTCTTCCTGGACTTCCAATATACGTTTCGGGGGGGGAATGTTTCCATCTACTAGAGATTGATCTCTCGGATTCTGCAGACGGTCTGTAACCTGACGAGTTAGTACGACTCATCAATCACGCAAGGCGGACTGTAGACATTAGTACCTGTACTATGGTTCTCGATAGCCGCCAGCAGCGTTTCTTGCAAGGCCTTCGATAGATTCACACGAGAGTGGCGGACGCGCCCCTCGAAGATTCCCTTGTTCATAATGAATGCGTTGGCAGCAGCAGCCGGTTTCTAGCGCGGTCGGTCGCGTCTGAAAGAGCTGCAAGAGCATCGATTTCGGCGTGAGAATTTGTAAAGGTTTATGGAAAGGTAGATCAGGCAGAGGGGCTATAAGCCCCGGCATAAAGCCTACCTTATCTCAGGTGGCCTCAGACTAATCCTTCGAACGCCATACCCCCCTAAGGCCTGCGACCCGTGCTCATGTATCTGTGCGGCGGGGTGTGTAGCGTTCTATAGAGGTCTGAGGCCACCTGAGATAACTTAAATCCTAGGAATGTTGAGACCCCTAAGCGTTGACCAACAAGGGATGTCTGTGAGCTATTCATTCTCAAAGCGTTCAGCTTCCTTATTTAACATGGAAGTAAGGTTTGGCCCAAATACGCTCGGTGTTGATATTGGCATATCCAAGCTAGAAATAACATCATACCCGGTATCGCAACAGCTTGGAGTCCTTACAATAAACGTCCTGTAAACCGGATACATCCTGGACGATCTGGATCGTCGTATAATAACGATCGCGCCTAGGATCCAACTGATCATGGTTTGCTGCCATTGGAGCGCGGATAGAGTTCCAGCTCGAGGATAAGGTCATGCCAAGGGTCGAGAGCTGACGGCTGTGGTTGGAGTACGCAGCCATGCGTAGCTGTACCTAGTGTCCGCCCTCACATCTAAGGCCCCCTAATTATCTTATGATCAACTTCGTCACGGTCGGGGCAGAAGGTCACGGTGCGACTACATCGGTTCAACGTGGCCCAGGGGTGATGGCCAACTTCATCGTACCACGGTAGAAGGCTTTGAACAGTAGGGCCAGGTCTACCAAACCCAACACCATCCACTAGCTGCCTTGGAAGTCGTGGACTTCGTAGGCAGATTCGTATCTTCACTCCTCCTAGATACGGCTACTGGTGTCCATTGCTTCTCGCAACAACGTCGGGGTCCTATGTCAAGGATCTAGGCTGCGCTTCCAGGCCACACGGCGATCTGAAGCTCAGCTCGTGCAGTAGGGTCTTAGCGCACTCTCCAGTCGGCGCGACATGTCGACGTGGCACAGGCTCATTACACCCAGCAGGAATCTGGCACCTGCAGCAACGCGACGACGAGCTGCTAGAGGACCTACTTCCAGTTGTCGGGGTGGTAGCATCATCTCCAGGGGTGTCGCGGTCGTAGTGATATAGGGACGGGCACAGGAATTTATTCCCTATGTGGGCCGCCGGGCGCGGTGCTACGCCCGCTCATTGCCATACTAAATAATTCTTGTGTCCGGTGGGTGCAGGAATTAAAAGTAGCGCAAATCACAGGGCGCACCGATTCACACACAGAATATTGGTGGGCGCAGGAAAGTGGTCCGTTGCAAAATATGGGGCGCATGGACGCGCCCTATGCTCCCTCAGTAAAAGTATCCCTGCGCCCGGTGGCATACAAGTCGTAGCCCTACCTCGCTGTCACCCCCGTAGGCCCCTACAGTTACCTCCAGGCTATTGGCGCAGTCTCGCCATCACGGGCGAAATGTCGGCTTGGGATGCGGCGTGCATGTAAAGCTGCCCATGATTTGGATGTGGTGCTGGCTTAGCAATATCCCTCTGGAGCCTGCGCAGAACATCGAAAGTGTCCAGATCCAAGATCCAAAGATGCTCGTGATGCTAGTAAGAGCAAGATGCGACGCCAGGTGTCTATCATGCCTGATGTAGAGCCCATCTATGCGTCGTGGCTCGGCTGCTCTGGGCGTGTAGGACTTGGCTGGCTGGTATGTACTACGCGGTGCCAGAGATCTGGCATTGCCGGTTTGAAGCCCCAAGTCTAAGCCTTGGGCTCGGCCCTTTGAAGATGGGCTCAATTCGTTCAGATAGGACATAGGAGACAAGAGCTGCATGCGAAGATGCTGCCTTGCAGCCCTGAGATGTAGCTGTCTAGGGGTTCAAGTGGGTGAGGGGAGACAACGGAAAGGGCTATGCATACTGACGCTCCGCGCGCAATGCCACACTTGGTAGTGCTCCATGACCAGGGCTTCGGAGGACTGCATGCATTCACGCCTACGCCTGCTCATTCTAGCTGAGCGCGACGTCTCCTGGTACTCCGCGCCGGCTCATCCCAAATAGCCATTGAAGTGGTGGTTACCAACGATAGGGCCTCTGAATTGGCAAGCGACGTCGAGGGACGTCATCAGAGTTCCGTGACGTTGCCCGGGAGCCTAGGAGTCTAGACCTGGCTACGCCGCCTTGGCAAGGCCATATGGATACCTGACGTCGACGGTCATGCGAGATCACCCTCAGTTTCAACTTTGCACTTTCCCTTAGGCCAGGAGCGAAAGCTGATGGCATACGTGGTCCACGACGACACCAATTGCCCATGATAGGACATTATTATCGACGCCAAAGATTTAAAATGTAGCACCGGACGCACCGAATTCCGCGCTATGCAAAACGCCAGATGCACCCGTGCGACCGGTACTTTAGGTGGGAAGATTTCTACGCGCCTACCGTCTTTTTCATGCGCCCACTACATATTGAGCCTGGGCGGAGGAATTCGTCCCTCATAGCATTGAGTGGGCGCAGTGCGGCGCCCGACAGCCCCGTTGGCATAGCTTTTATGCGCCCGTTATATTAGGCGTGGGCGGAGGAATTCGTCCCTTATAGCATGGGGTGGGCGCGGTGCCGCGTCCGATAATTTCGTTGGCATCACTTTTATGCGCCCATTGTATATATTAAGCGTGGGCGCAGGAATTTCTACCACACGATATCTCATTGCCGCGCCCGCTACCTCCCCAGAAAACAAATCCCCGCGCCCGACAGCTTATGGTCATTGGTAATTGGCGACAGCAGATATGTCGACATCATCGTCCCTAGCCCGTCTTGCTGCTTAACCACAGCTGCAGAGTCTTCGGGGCAAATATCGGAGATGAAGCTGGCGCCTGCTATCCATGGCCAGTATAGTGTCATCCAGCAAGACGAAGGCTCGTCGCCTTGATGCCGGTCACCATGTTATTAAAAGTGGCCTGGTCTAGTTGCTTGGACTTGCGCGACAGCTTCTCGCAGTCGATCCCGCCAAGCAAGCCCCGAATACGTCCGACACCATTCAGGACCTCGATACTCGTTTGGAAAGCATCCACACCGGCATGGACCTTGTCCTGGAAGAGACCTAGAGCAATCCAAGCGGAGCCTCGTGCGGAAGCCCGGCTCCTACGCCTGCACAGTGTTCTCTGACCCCTTCGACAGATGGATGATCGAGCTTAACATCTTTATTTTGATTACCCTGGTCTATCTTAATTATCCGCATTGTACCTGAAGTTTAAACCCGCGATCCTCGCTCCTCGACCGATGGATTATCAGCGCTTGGTATCTTCGTAACGAGTTTATCAACGCTAACCATTGTTGGGCGATTTCTATGGCCACATCTCTTCTTCCTAACCAAGTCTCGACATCCGTCATAGCTCCTTGGATTTCATGCTGCGAAGTTCTGGCGACGACAAGGGTCTTTCTTACGATTCGGATAACCCACTCCAATCGCTTTATCATGCTCGTTTGATGTTTGGATGAGCCCAATTTCTGCGAGCCTCGCGAAGTATCAATAGTTTTCCACACCCCCCACGTCCGTCCTCGTAAACTTGTTTGGTGACGTCAAGGTCCCCTGCGTGCCAGGGATCGTATGTAGCAGCAGTTACATCTCCTTGGATATGTATTATACGAAGCGATGTTCTCTATTTACGATGTCAGGCATTATCAGTTTCGTTGGCCGGCAGATTCAGGAGTCAAGTATTGAGTTCTAGGAAACGTGCCTATCGAGGAGGGCAATTGAATGGAGTATCGTACGCCAAAAGAATAATTTACATACTTGATATGTCAGAAGATCGTGTTACCCAGCTATGTGGATTTACTCGTGACTGGAGCTGTTTGGGCGGCTGAGTAAAGTTCCTTCTGTGTGGTATCGAGGACCTCGTTAATACTGGCCTTGCCGGCCACTTCATTAGATTTAAAACCCACAGAAAGGTAACTATAGTCCCGGGATTAATATCAAAACTACAGACTCCGTGTTAAGTTGCACAAGGTTAAATGTGCACTATTCTTTGGGTCTGGAGTGGTGAGGGATGAATCCGAGATACAAGGCGAGCTGGTTAGGAATAGCTTCGACACATAGGAGCATAACTAGGACTAATGTGAAGAGCAATAAGCCCAATAGAAGGTACTATGACATAAATCTTTAGTCAGGCGGCGTTTATTCATCTCAAGAACTGTTACAGTGTTATAGTGTTTCTGACTTCAAGTACCTAGATATCCTTTACAACTGCTATTTTGTTAGATTACCAGACGTCTAGCGTTTGTCAACAGCCTCCAATACTCTGTCTCTCCTCTTAAGCCATCGGGTACTAAATACTACGGCCCCCTAGGCTCACTTGGTTATGGTTATTCTTGAATGATTTGTTCCTTGCAGGATAGTCTTTAAACATACCTCGAAGGTAGTCCCGGAAACATCTCCAAACCACCCGTATGGATCGATAGGTACTCATAAATGCCAGCATGATCTTCAGAGGCAGTCCATTATTCCAACGGGTTGTACAACACGAGGCATCCGACCGACCGACTCAAAGTTGAATCGCATGGAAACGCAACAATGACCTGGACCAGGGTACGATCTGAACACTACATACGGATCGAGGCAATTTCATTGCATTATCTACCCGTTTTGGTACTATTTATAGCTGTCATCGGCTACCTGTTTTGGAGTCGACGTAGCCTCCCGTTGCTACAACGCATCCCGACTCAGTTCGCGGAAGCCGTTTGCGCAGTGATGCCAACGCAGAAAAATCAAGACCTTGATCAAGTTCGATCGAATCGGTCGAATAGCCAGTTAACTCTAGTCAACACATGCTATACGAAGTCGCAGCATCCATCTTGCAATATCGCATCTTAAACAACACGACTTTTACAGACGGGATCCCCGTTATATTCAACATGAGCCCCTCGAACGAACCTCCAGCTCCAGATTATTATACAGACCTAGGACTATCGCAACAGGCAAGTTTTCGGGATATCAAATTAGCATTCCACAGATTGGCGAAAAAACATCATCCGGACAAGATGGCGCCGGGTCAGTCCATTGATGCCAAAGACTTTCGCAAGGTGAGTTGCACGTCCTATCCCAGTGTGTATAATCATACGCCACGAGTATCCCCGGCGCACGCGACTGAGTTCTTCGCCTTCGAGTTAGGTCCACGAGGCATATGAATGTCTTAGAGACAAAGACAAACGCGCTGTTTACGATGCACGATACTTCGACCTACGAGACCAGTGGGTCCGGTACAATGAAGCGGAAGAGAATCAACGCAGACGCAGAGATAGAAAGCAAGCCGAGGAGGAACAACGCCTAGCTAGGGAAAAGGCCGAGAAAGATAGACGATCAACAGAAGCCGAGCGCATACGTCGAATGGAAGAGGAGAAACGAGCTGCTCGACAGAAGGCAGAACACGAGAGGCTGAGAAAGGAGAAAATGCAGCGGGCTGAAGTGCGATCCCGAGAAGCTGCGCAAAGGGCTCGGGAGCAACAAGAGCAAATGGCAAGAGAAAGGCTGCGCAAAGAGAAGATGGAGGAAGCGGAAAGGAGGTCGGAAGAGGCCGCGAGGAGATTGAGGATCGAGCAGGAACAAGCTGCACAGGAGCGACTGAAAAACGCATTAATTGAAGAAAGACAGAAGGCTTCTCGTCTCAACTGGGCACGAATGAGAGAAGCAACAGAGCATCAACAATCTAAACCCGCCCGACCAATGCCTCCGCCTTCACATGAGTGCATCCATCCGCAGTTTGGCTGGCCGAAGAAGAACGACAAAGGGAGCTGCATATTTTGCGGCGAGCTTCGTAAGAAGTGGTGCTATCATTGCCCAGAGTGTAGTGCGCCAGCATGTCCCCGATGCAAGGCGAAATATTGTATACTTTGATATTCACGCCGGGCCGCGATCCAGGTATGAGTCGTGTATTAGATCTATGATAGTAGAAAGTAACCCCATCGCTAGTTCAAACTGCAGCTATTTCGAGAAGGATAACGTGGAGATTGGTGTATTTGAAATGTCGCCCTGAATTGCAAAAAGCCAGCTACCTAGGTACACATGACGATTCTGCCGCATTGTTGGCTACCGAGGTAGTTCAGGAGCTGTCACATGTACAAATCCCAATCCCAAATCACACCGCAGTCCATCAGGCATCGTACTGTATTCAATTCAACCACCTGCCAACTATTTTGACCGACATGTTACATGTGCTGAGGCCCGGGGCTTTGTAACTAGCCAGAGGCCGATGCGCCGCGGATAAAAGGTGCCTTCGCGAGAGCGTCTACTTGCACCCTCCAGACGTCTCTTCCTAAATCCAGCAACTTTGCTCCAAACTTGTCTAGTATCTCATATACGTCAGTCTCGTCGTCGCAGTGTACCCGTTTGTAGTCGTCGTCTGTTCCAAAAGTGGCCACTTGCCACGTCGCCTTCCAAGTCTTGATAGACTGAATAGCCTCTGGATGCTGGGTTTGGATGTTGGTAGCGACCATGTAGAAGGAGGATCGCATGGCGTGACCACTCCTGGGCTTGAAGAGCCTCAGGGAAGAGAATTTCGAGAATCTCCATACCAGGTTCGCGGTATCGCATACTTCGAGCTTATGCAAAAGGACGACCATGGTCCCTCCAGGCTTAAGATGCTCGAGGCCGAGAGCCAGCTGTGTGACTATCAGCCTTTTAGCCTCCCGTCGCTCTCTATATGGCGCTCGCTCGTGTGTTCGAAGGACTTGGCCGTCACATAAGGCTAAGTCGAATAGCCTGTCCGGCACAAATTGTCGTGGCAAGAAGCAGCCGATGTCGGGATGGTCCTCGGGAATGTCCTCGAATCCCATGTCTGCGGCAAGCATCGTAATATCCAAGAGTCTCGTTTCCACCTGTGAAGCTGATGGGAGAAGAACTTTGTGTCCGCCGCTGGATGCTGGTAAGCTGAAAGTCAGAGCCGCAGCCCCAGGGTTCTTGCTCAGAGCCGTTGATAGAAAGCCACCCGGAGCCATGCACATATCTAGGATATTCGCCTGTTCAGAGTAGCTCTGCTTTATCACAAAGGCATCGGTGGCTTGGTGAAGTTCCAGTGCAATCCTCTGCATCAGCTGGTAGAAGAATGTAGCCGTCTGGGCATTGTCTTCGTCGGCATTTCGACGTTGCTTTTTAAAGTAAGCGTCGCCCTTAGGGTTATTCCATCCCTATCTGGAGTGTTAGCATCTCGAAGAGGCCTCAGACTTGAATGACTAGCCTTCTTCCTAAGCTCAGAAAGCTTCCGGAACTCGGGGCTTCTTTCTAGCAAATAGCGCCCGATGGCCCTCCTGGCCGGTCCGAGTTGCCTGTCGGTAGAGTCGATTATCTCAGAGCCAGTGCTCGAGGATTGGTCTTGTAATAGACTTGGGCTTGGTACACCCCATGTCTGCATTGAGGTATGTGTATTGGGACTCTTCATGTTCGGATAACGATACCGAGCCGACGAAGGGCTCCCCTTTACGCTGTCAGGAGGTAGTTTTGTTCCAAGCTCTTAATGAAGTCACCCCAAGAGCACGGCACGAAATATTTCAAATTATGTAGGTCCTAGGTATGAAGGCAGATGTCCAATCAAAGCAGCTGGCTTTGGCGATTTGCGCCTTGTTGCCTATTTGCTACCCAATATCTACTGCGTCATAGGAGCAAGCCCAATTGCAAGAAACAGTCATTGATTACCGGAAGCCCGCATGAACGGCCCGCAGCAGCCAAGTGGCCAGCACTGGGTGTATGTATGGGTATTGGCAATTAGATGGTCGAGGGAATGATAAAACATACATAACTGGCTGCCTTGTCACTTGAGAGACAAGCCACCTAGTTACACAGGTGCGGGGAGCGCAGGCATACTTGACCGGTCATATGCGTAGGATACTTGCTCCGGACTGCAAGGCGTTTGAATTACACCCGGACAGTCTTGTGGCAAGCTCCTTGGGTACCTACCTAGGTACGTAATATCGTCGTAATGGACAAGCCACCCAAAGATCAAGGACGTCTGACTGTTTGTCGCAGCATAACTAATCGATCAAAGGCAAGGAGTAGAATGATATGATACTATGACAGCTGCAACCCCTGAAGCTATTCACGTCTGAAACATGTCAATATCGAAGTCGAGACGGGCTAGCATAGGTACAGCTGGGCCTTTGCCACTAATCTTAGCATTAAACACAAGTGAGCATCAAAGGCAGTAACAAAAGTCCATTCCTGCCGGTGATGCTCGGTGGAAAGCCTCTTCGGCAGGGGATTGGTCTCGCATGAAGTAGTTCCCCCCCCCCTGATCTATGAACCATGATACTATCCATAACCCTCACTACCTAGGTAGCTTCCTCGCTTCGCTGTGGGAGACTCATAATGTCTTGTTCACCAAGTCGATGCAGAACATGTCACAACACTGCTGAAACTGTCCTCGTCGAGGGCGCTGGTAGCCGGTGGACCTTATATTCGTTTCTACAGTAACGACTTACAGCCCACAGAAATGGGCCAAAACCGCGGCTAGTGAAAGGGCGGCTAGTCCAACATTCGTCCATTGTGAAGCTCTCATATCCCGTTGGAAATCCAGGGAACCGTGACGAGGCTCTGTCCCGTCAATCTGTCCTTGGGCTACTGACAGCACTGCGGCCATAGCAACGACGCCTAGGGAGCGGCCAAGGATATTGATCAGTCTCTGGTACTCCTTCGCTCACGAAGAGCCCCATGACTGGTCAGACAATTTCTGCGCCTACGGATAGGCGCATTGCCGTAAACCCCCGTTGCCAGTAGGATGTTTCGGGGGGATAGGAAGTGCAAAAAGGACAATCTTACAAACCAAGCCAGGCAAGAGGATAGAATGAGGGGAGAATGGTAAGAGCTGGCGCAATTACGAAGGCAGCGAGTGCCAAACCGTAGTCAATAATGGCTCATATCTCCTTGTCATGATGCAACCCTCAACCTGTCTATCGGTTGTCGGTATGGGGAGCCGTACTGTTCAGATACAAGGTTGATTCGGGAATATTGTATTCATATTCACAGGCCAAAGCCCGAGAGCAGGGTATCAGTATAAACTACATCGTATCATCGTTTCTTCATCATGCTCGCCATCCCACCTCCCACTACCTATATGTACTTCATGGCCATTTATTAGCAATGATATGAATGAGTAGAGTCAAATCTCACTAGAGCATTGCTGGTGGTTGGGCCAACAACGTCGCTCACCGGGCCCCTATCGCCAAGTATTATTGCAAACCTGAAAGTAGGTAGGTTTAGCTAGGCACGTATATATAGAATCTCTCCGAATCCCACTATATACCCCCCATAAAGCCGGACCGCCCCATTGCGAGCCCGTTGTCCATCCAATTTTGCCAATTGAATCCATCGTCCCCATCCATGTTGACATCCTCGTCCTCCACGACCGGTGCACTTGCCGTCGTCTGAGTCGATGCCGTATGTCCCCAGCCATCAGTCCATAGCCAAGGCGGCGGATTATCTTCGACGAAAGTTTGCGGAGATGGGCCCGTCGTTGGAGGATGATATACATTATTATTAGCGGGGGCGGCGTCGAATGTTTGGGTAGAAAGGGCCTGGTTTGATCGAGGGCCACCCGGTGGCTGTGCACCTCCCTCGGTCAAGTAGGTGTGATCGCTGGGAAAAGCTGCCCCGAATACATCTTGCTGGTCGAAATACGGTTGTGCCATGAGGTGATCGACATACTGCAGCCCAGATTGAGGTACGTCGACGTCCGACTGCTGGGTGGTCTCGTTCGTTCCCGACAACGTGCCATTGCCCGTGACGTCGGATATAAGCAATGGCGGTCTCTCGGGGTCCTTAACTCCAACCAGCTTGCGCCACTGGTCTTGGGCGAGAGTGCTTCGTACCGAGCTAGACAAGTGTTTAAAGCTGTCCGGCTGGGCCTTCTTTTGTTCATCGAAGTCGAGTTGCTGCGCGGCTTCTGGGTTAGCTCTCAGCCGCGTAATTTCTTCGTCACGATGACGCTTCGCTTGTCCCATCAGCTTGCGCAGCGGAACCCAGACGCCGGGTCTAGCACGTTCGGCCGCGTCGGGGGTTTGAAAGGTAGCGTTGAGCACGATCCAAGCACGTTCAAGCGACGAGGTCCACGGCAGGCGGCATACTTCAAGCAAGAGATACGCTACAGCGTGCCACTGCGCGTAGGTCTGGAATAACCATTTCCACTGCCGACACCTTGGCTCCGAGTTCAAGACTTTGGTATATTCAACCACCTCGAGGGAGGCCATGAACAGACGATGCCGGACATCCTTGGCGAGTTCTTGACCCGTGGAATGCATTATCATTGGTTGGTAGATGATCAGGCTCATCTTGGCCATTATGAGACGTGTAATCATAGCGGCAACCCAGTGCAAGACGTCGGTATCCTTATCTCCACACGATTTCAGATACTTCCTCTCGATGCGCTCGTAGCATTCCAGCAGCATCTCGTCCCGCTCCTCCTCGGTGCTCCGGGCACCACAAGGGGCCATCCCATTCGTTGCGAAATGGATCTTCCTAGCCAAGGCGCAGATTTCGTAACGGATGAGGCAGAAGGTCAAGTCGGTGGGCCCTTTTCGCTCTTCCGGAAACTCCGTCATGTCGGGGTTTATGTCCACATCATTGATATTCAGCGGAAACTGCGTATCATACGTCCGTTCCGCAATGGTTAATTCGGTGCCTTGGTCCTCTCCAGATCTGAGGTCGAGAATGCAGATGGCCCACCATAGCCGGCGGCGCATTTCGACGTCAAAAGGGCTCAGGTCGTCAAACTTGGTCCCTTCTCGATGTATGCCAAGCGATTGCGAGATGCGAATCGCGAGGCCTGTGAGCGTCCATGCGAATCGCGTGTCGTCGTATCGCCGGACAAGCACCAGGAAGAGAGTAAAGGCTTGCACGACGACAAGTTCCGAGGTGACGAGAAAATTCGCTTTCGCAAGAGCCTGCTCTGTAGCGAAACGATATTTGTTGATGAGCTGCCCCTTCTCGGCGCCAAAATTCACCTTGACCTAAATAAGAAATAAGTGAAAATTAGCCCGTGTCATCCGTATCAGACAAACTGTGCGGTGGGCCACGTACCTCTTCGTCTTCCAGTGACGTGATGGAAGCATAGTAGATAGCAAACATCAGAGCTTCCATCCCGGGCGAGATATCGTTCATGTTGTTTCTCAGCTCCCTGATAGTTTTATTCATGGAGGGGACATGTAGGATCTTAACCAGCGGATCAACATTCTCCTGGTAGACTTGCCAGATAAATGGTATCTGGGACGGCAAGGGGTGCAACTTGCGCAAATCAACATCGGATGAGCTGTAGCCGAGCACAAAGCTGTGGTGATCGACTTGATCCAGGTATGGGTTGGTTAAGTTGGGGCTGCTACCATCTTCTGAGCCATCCGAATCGTCGTCGCTGAGCACCTGGGTCTCGTTTCGGAGTTGGGTGATCTAGCACACACACCGATGAGCACGTCGCCTATGATCCACATGGATAAAAACGCCACATACCTCGTCGTTGATTTTAGACCAGAATGCGCTGCTCACGTATCGCGTCTTGCCTTTCTCGTTCAATACCAGCCTTCCAAAAGACTTGCCCACCTCACCAGATGGACATTTCTTTGGGGAAGAGCTGGATTCACCGGTCTGCGCACGGTGGAGCCTGGAAAGGTCGGCAGGTGGGTAGCTGCCAGGAAGATTCTCGCTATACACCAGCCCACTCTGCCTTCGCCGTTCCTGCGCGCTATCCACGGTAGTAGTCTCGGGGGAGCCTCCGCCGCTAAGAGAGGGGTTCCTTGCCGTCTCGACTTCGATTTGCCCGCTCAGATCCTCCACTATGCTCTCCAGCTTCCGCAGCCGCTTCATTAATTCGATCTCGCGCTCGCTCGTCTGCTTCGGCGGTGCATTCGGATCCTTAGCGCGCGGCCTTCGTGGGGCGCGACCTGGTGCTGGAAAGATGCATTGGATCTGGGCCTTGCGACAGTTTCCGCACGGCATGAACTTGTCGCATCTCACTTTCCGACGGCGACATGTTACGCAGCTGCGCGGATTCAGCGCCGAGGAGGGTGTGGTGAATGGGTCGAGAGTAATGGAGCCCGCCGGCTTGAAATTGGGATTAGAAGCGCCGGTGATGGGGGCGGCCGAGGCGCCGTTTGATAACGGAGCAGGATCTTGTGGCGTCGAGGCAGCACCGGGCGAGCTGATCGAGTTGTCGTTCGGAGACGAGAGATTTGAGGAATTCATGGGGGCCGAATATGTGTGAATCTAATCGATGCCCATAGGGCTGAGAGGTTTCAAGATGATGTCTGATTCGTCGAGCGCTAGGAAACCAAGGGGTTGACAATGCCAAACGCGTCTACGTGTAGGAGGAGGGAGTAAGGGGAAAGAGACAAAAGGCTTGTTAGGAAAAGCCGGATTCGACACAACATTGAATTACCAATTGGGTACGCAAGGCTAGAGTAGCTGAGAATCCTACAGGACGGGCTCGCTTCTCTATTGACTCACCCCGGGAAAAGTGTGTGGGCCCTCGTCAAACAAAGATTATCTTGGTACTATGTATATCCTATGTAATAATCGCATGTGGTGTAGAGGAGAAGGCATTCAGCAGGGATCCGCCCTCGAGCTGTTCATCTCGTCAGACATTTTCTTGGGCGCTCGATTTCAAGATGACGAGCCGCGGAGGACCTAGAAGTGCCGCCGGTAAACAATGATGATGGTGATATAGAAGAATAAAAGTTAGTTACGTCCGGGGTTGAGACGGAAATAATCTGGAAGGGTGGCTTGGCCAAGTAAACGCGGGGCATTCGGAGGGTCCTCGATGCAGCCATCTTTCCATCTTTCACCGCTTAAATCCGTTACTCGAGTTCGGTCTTCGGCTAAGGCAGCACAGCACCACCGCAGACCCGGCCGCTTAGGATGTTGGTAGGGACAATGAGATGGCACCGTGGATGTCAAAACAAGCCCATTAGGCAGCTAGGTAGCCTCGATACACTAGAGATTGGTGGGTGATACGGACCGTCAAGACGCGAAGTCGCGGATTGGACTTCTTGACCAGTGGAAACCCGCGTTAGCCATCCGTGCATAATGCCTCCTTACCCTAGATCGCCGCGACCGGAGGACATGCCGCTACCGATGCCCTAGCTAACGTCTGCATGTAGTCTCGGTGTTAGTCGAGCTTATTCATCGCATCCGACCCATCAGCCCATCCGAGGTTTATGCCGTTCGTGTATGTAGTGACATACTCGTTGCTATCCATTTGTATAGACAGATACTTGCAGTCGCTGCGTTCAGGCTGCGTTCGGGCCCACGATGTACATCACTGGATTTCGCGTGGCAATTCGCGTGCGGTCTCGCCCGGCATAAAGCCCCGGGCCGTTCGCCGAGCGGACGTGCGGGTCTCCGAGTTCGACGTCTGACGACTTATTCGGGGAACGTCTTTCCCAAGAATGGCATCTTGTTCAGGCTGCCAGAAATGCTCCGAGCAGCCCAATGTTCACGGTCGATGGCCGCTGTCACAGTCCCAGTTCCAAGACATGCTTCTACTCTTTGCCGCAAACTCGGGATGCGGCGGTGTTGTGAGGGCAGTTAGCCCAGCCCGTTGAGGTATTCATGGCAAAGCCTGGGAGCCTAGTTAGCACTACCACGCTCTCGGGCTACCTAATGTCAAGTTTCAGTGATAAGGAATGGCCTCTGGGGGGAAACTCGCGAAGTATGGAAGCCGAATTGCAGACCCTAGATGCTGGCACCGACAATGCGTGTATTTGGTAGGTATAGCCATGGATAGTGGATAGAGAAGATCACGATTATCTAATGTACGGTACGATATCTCGGTATGCGCGTGCCATAAGGTTCAGGAAGGAAGGGCCTCTACACATACCTATCATTGAAGGCAGTTGCTTGGAAGGTACAGTACCTGCCACCGCCGTCCTCACCACCTTGGACAGAATCCACCGAAAACAATATCTATCGCGACCTACCTAATTCCACTCTCCTTCACTTCCACTCACTCCCCGCTTCCCACTTCCACTTCCCACTTCCCACTTCCCATCTCGCATCTTCGTTATAAATCTTTACTTCGTCGCGCACCACGTGCAAAGCCTCGGCGCCGCCAGCTACTACACGGGACATTCAAGTCTGGTTACCCCTACCATTATTCCCGGCTTTCATCATGGCACAGGGACGAGACTTCCGCTACAGGATCAACGAGCTGCGTGACGAACTCCAACAGGAGGGCCGTCGAGACCTATTCTCTCAGGTGTTTCGAATGGCACTTATACGAAACATAGAGACGGCTGCGGAAGCCATCGCGGAAAGCAGCTTGCCTGCACCTGAGTTCCGTTGGGAGCTCTATCGATCAATCTCCAACCACTTCTGTGCGTATTTGCATTACCTGCTTCCTTATAACAGCTTGACTGACACCTTGTCGTGTAGGGGAAGGCAGAATTCACGAATCTACCAACCCGGTCAGAGAGTCCGGAAGGCCCAGGGGACCGCCTATCAACATTGTTTCCATAGCGAATGCTATCCAAGGCGAAGTGACAGATGATGATCTCATCGAACTGCTCTGGCTCAACGGCTCTGTCTCCCAAGAAACCTCGTCGACCGCAGAGAATAGTCACGCACGATTGATGATGTTAGCTGGCCAAGCCAATTCCGTCGTTTCCGATCCACTCCCATCATATGGAGCCCATATACCACCCCGAGACCTGACCCAAGGGCTAAATCCACCCAATCTTCGACGTAAAAACGTGAGAGCCCCCGTCGCGCAGAATCTCGCCAAAAAGAAGCAGACTCTGATCGACGCTTTCCGCGAAAAGGCCATGGGCAATGACGAGCTGCAGGGCAACCAACCCGGACAAAGGCTCCAACATAAGCGCGGTCCAACCCAGAGCCAATACACTGCAGTTGTTGACGCTATGCTCGCTATCCATGGGCAAATCCTACCACCGAAACCCAAGACGGGAAAGGCGGCAAGAAAACGAGCACAGAATAAAGCAAAGAAGAAAGAAGCATACAAAGCCGAGGTGGAAGCACGCGAAGAGGAGAACGCAGAACGACGCAGACGTCTCGGTCCGACTACGGGAGTCAATCAACTGCAGACGGAGTTTCACGACTGGGAGACAAGACTCCACGATCTGGAAACGGAGGCCCGCCGGTGGGCGAAAGGCTTCCACGAGTGGGCCGCCGATGAACATAATTGGGAAAGTTTGGAAAAGGGAGATGGAACACCAGCTAATAGGAGATCAAAGCGCCTCAAGCGGAAGGCGGAAGAAATCCTGACTGTGAACGAAGAGGAAGATGAGTCCGTAGGGAAGAGAAGGTCAAAACGCCTCAAGCAGAAAGCGGAGAAGCCAAAGGATGTAGGCCATCCCTATCCAGAACCGAGAATTCCTAACTCGAATGATGGAGTTAAACAAGAGAGCCCGCTTCCCTCTTTTCGTAGCCTAGCACTGCGGCCCAAGATGCCCCAGTGAGGAGGAGGACTCAGATATGTACTCAGAAGGGTGGAAGGGGGAACTCAGGACCGGAGGTGGATGGCATCGTATGAGCCCAGGGGCGTCTACATATAAGGCTTTAAGCTGCTACTTCATTGCCTACCTACATACTAGGTACCTAGGTGGCTTTGATGGTAGCCGGAGAGGATTCTCGATTGTCTGGAGAACTCCTCGGGATGCGATGGCTTGCGCTGGAACTTTCAGTATTAAAAGTGGCTCTTTCAAATTAGACCACGAGTGTAATTGATGATATTTTACCTGATCTTCAACGTCCAACGAACTCTGGCAAATTACTTGGCATCTGAGCAATAAATCCCGAAGAGACTCGCGCATGTGTCCCTCGTCGTACCGCCAATACATCGAGCTGTAGCGATGGCGTGTCGGTGACGTCACAACGGCCGCTATATATTTACTACGGTAGTCTCCTTGGCACTCGAGTCTTTCCTCTCTGCTCTCTGCCAAATACATGCCTACGAGCCCAAGATTAGATTCGCCGTCTCGACAACAACAACAAAAGACCACGAAAAAGGATCTACTAACGCAATCACCATGTCCAGTACGTCTCCACCACAACACCTTGAAGCCATGCGGGCGTGGCTGTACACGTCGGCGGGCGGCGGGCTCGAGAAGAGCATCGAGCTAGTCGAGCACGCGGCGCTGCCTTTCCAGCAGACGCTCCCGACGGACGCTATCCTCGTCAAGGTCCACTACATCTCGCTCAATCCGGCCGACTACAAGATCCCGCAGCTGGGCATGTTGGGACGCGCCTTGGTCTCCACGCCTGCGTCTCCCGGGATGGACTTTGCGGGCGTTGTGGTCGAGGTGGGCGACGCCGTGACCGGGTTCAGT